>JAJPUD010000006.1:693626-705655 GCA_023553655.1 Myrmecobius fasciatus
AAAAAAAAAGGGTGGTGATAGATTTAGAATTAGATACATTAAATAATTATCTCAACTTTACATTGTTAGAAGCAGAATCTGGAAATATAATCTCTGTTTCAAATCTTAACCCAAGATCAATTTCACTGGACGACTTTGAAAGACAGACTATATATATATATAAATTGCTCTAACACCTCCAGAAGTCCAAGGTACAAGAGAAATTTTAATTTTTTTATTGGATATATGACAACATTTGATCATCTTCTATCTATAAAATTGCCATGCTAAAACCCATGGGGGATCTAGAAATTCTTGTCTTTTGTATTTTTGGAATTTTTTCCCCCTTAATCTTAGAAGTAATGGTTCTGAAAATTGTAGCATCAATTTATTTGGAGAGTCATGGGGTCATAAAAATTATTCCTGAAAAGAAATAACTTTTAAAGAAACTGATAGCCCCTAATGGAATCATATCTGGTCCTCCTTCCATGCTGATCTTATTATCTTTCATCTTGGTTATAACAATGACCATCTGATCTGACTCAATTTCTCTTCCTCATTCTTACATCCTTCACTCATCTGTCATGGTAATCACTCTAAAGTCTTTGTCTAGCCACATTACTCAAGTGGTCCCTCTGACTGCATATTACCTCTAGTATCAAATATAATGTCTTCTGCATTCCATATCATGTTCTTTATAACCTACCCTCTTCCTGCTTTTATAATAATTTTAAACCTTACTCCCATGCATACTATGATTCAGTTATACTGGCCTACATGCAGTTCTTTAAACACAATACACTATTTTACATCTTCATGTATTTGCACTGGTTATCTTCCATGTTTGAATGTTCTACTAGTTCTCCTTCACCTCTGCTTTGTAGTTTCTTTATTTCTGTCAACTCTCAGTTCAAATCTTATCTTCTGCAGAACGTTCTATCTAGTTCTTCTTTCTCAGCTGCTTGTACCTTATCCTGTACTTTCATCTATTCTTTATGTACCTTGTATGTACATATTTACAGGGTGTCTTTACTATCAGAATGTGAGTTCTTTGAGAACTTTTTTTTTGTTTAAAATTTTTGCCTTTTTTGTATTTATATCATTCACTACAATTTCTGATACATAGTAAGTGCTTAATAAATGCTTGTTGACTTATTTGAGGAGTCATTCCTAATTGATAGATGGTCAAAGTATATGAACAGGAAGTTTTCAGACAAAGAAATAAAAGCTATCTATAGTTATATGAAGAATGTTCTAAATCATTATGAATAGAGAAATGCACATTAAACTACTCTGAGGTATCATTTCATACCTATTAGATTGGCTAAAATGTCAAAAAAGGAACATGTTGGATGTTGAAGGGATAGGGGGAAAACTGGGAAACTAATACACTGTTGGTGGAGTTGTGAACTGATCAGTCATTCTGGAGAGTAATTTGGAGCTATGTCCAAAGGACTATAAAACTGTGCATACCCTTTGATCTAGCAATGCCACTGCAAGGCCTATATCCCAAAGGCATATAAAAAAGAGGAAAGGGACCTATTTGTACAAAAATATTTATAGCAACTCATTTTTGTAGTAGCCAAGAAACAGAAATCAAAGCAATGTATATTAATTGAGGAATAGCTAAACAAGCTATGATATGTGATTATAATGGATTATTATTGTGCTACAAGAAATTACAAATAGAATGATTTCAGAAAAAAAAACCTGTAAAGACTTACATGAGTTGATGCAAAGTAATCAGAACCAAAAGAACATTATACGTAGTAATATCAAAATTTATGGATGAAGAATTTTGAATGACTTAGCTATTCTCAGCAATACTACAATCCAAGACAATCCCAAAGGACTAATGATGAAGCATACTATTTGCCTCCAAAGAAAGAACTGATATTGATTTAATACTGACTAAAACGTTCTATTTTCACTTTCTTTCTTCCCTTTTATTAATTTTCTTATACAAAATGACTAATAAGGAAATGTTTTGCATGATTGCACATATATAAACTATATCTGATTACTTGTCCTCTCAAGAAGGGAGAGGTAGAATTTGAAATTCCAAGTTTTAAATAAAGATGTTAAAAATTAATCCATTCCAACCTATCAATATAATTGGATTGATTCTTTTAGTGATAGTGATAGTATTCTAAGGTGCTTTGAATAAAATAAATGCCTAGAATAAATACTTGGTGTGATATTTCATACCCTATGTTCTACCCAAAGGATACACAACTACAAATACTCTTAACTGATTTATATAAAAGTATCATGTTTTGAAGGTTTTTGTCATTTTACAAAGGAATATACTAGGACTCAAAAGCAATTGGTAACATTAAAGATACAATAGCATCTTTCAAAGTTTAAAATAGTGTATATGCCAGAAATTGTCAATACTGTGTAGGATACTAAAATAGGTAGAAATTAGTTTCTTCTCTTAATTTTTTTGGGGGAAGAGATATTCTTAGACCTGTGATGGATTAATATTCAATACTTTGGTAAGAAGATTTTATCTTAGGGAGTTTCTTGGAATACTACAAAGTCAGAATGTACCTAAAAGTAGGATTCCTCCACTCTCTGAGTTTCTAGTCAAAACAAATAATTGCTATTTACATTCACTTTTTGCCTCAATTCTTAACTAGTCTTTAATCACTGAATGAGTATTGCCTCAGATAAATTGAGACCTGGGAAAGACCTTAGCTTAAAAAGATTAAGGTCTCTCACTTCATCTGGGCATCACCAGTAGTTCCAACCTATGTCATCATTGAACTTCAATGATTTTAGATGAGAGAGTGGGGATAACTCTGCATTGCTTTGTCTCAGCTAAACCAAATTCACTTGCAAGTCAAGACATCAGTGTCTTGATGACACTGGTCTTTAAGAACAAAGGATGAATGCCAAAGACAAGAAAAAGCAGGATCTAACTGAGTTTTTCCTGAATATAAGGCTAGCTCCTTATATTTTATATAAGAAGTGTCACAGTCTGCCAATAGCTTGCTGTCCCAGCATTCAAAACCAGATTAAAATATAATTTGGAAAATCTATCAAAATAAATCAAAATATAATAATAATATAAAATATTATAACAGACACAAATAACATTAGATTTTAAAACTAAGTCAAAACATGGCCTGAAGGGATGCTTATGTATTGATTAGTGGTTCCTATTTTTATTCACGTGCAATACCAATTCTCTTCCTCACAATGTTTCTCATTCTCAAACAATGCCACCTTGAAAAGTCACTTTTGAGTGACTGGAAGTGAGATATCCTGTAAGAAAATATAGAATGCTGCTGAGATATATTGCCTTTTCAGCTAGTTCCAACAAATTCCTCTTCATTCCTTGATTTTGAACTTACTATGTTCATTCTTCCACCATTTTCATCATAAATCCCAATCCACATCCAGAGTGGAGCCAACAAATGTCATCTTTTCGAAATTCTGGTAATTCTTGGAATTGGCTAATGTGGTAATACATCAGATAAATTAATGCAAGGCAAAAGGAAAAGCCTGCTTGTTATCCCTTTGAGAGTCTCTGCCAACTACAACCAACTATATTTCTTTTGTACTATGCGGCCTTCACTTGTTTGATTCTAATTGGTTGGATGGAGAAGTGACTTGTGTGATGGTAGCTACAAGTTCTGAAGTAAACATGGTAGTAGAGAAGGTGGAATAGAGGAAGAGAGAGAAGCAAAAAGAAAAAAAAAGGAGGAGGGGAGAAACCTGGATTAGATAGAAGGAAATAGAACATGTGTGGATAAGAAAGAAATAGGAGAAGAAAGAGGTTGAAGCGTGAAGGAAATGGGGAGAAAAAAGTATGTAGAAGGTGAGGTTAGAGAGTCCCTCTGAATAGGATTTAAGCAAGGGAACGTATGATCCTCCTTATGTCTAATATTGGCTAGGAAATAAAAGGGGGCAAGTATTTGTAAGCCCTCTGAATGATTTTACTTTTGTCTTAAAAATGGAGGATTTTGAAACAGGAAGCAAAAATAAATCTCAAGAAGTCATCAAGCATTTATTAAACATCTACTATGTGTCAGACATTGTGTTAAGCAACTGGCAATTCAAAGAAAGGAAAACACCCTCTCACTTACTCTATGCTCCCCAAAAACAGTCTCAAGAAGTTCAGGCTAATGAAAGAAGATAACATGTAAACAAACTAGATTTTACATATAAGCATACCTCAGAGATATTGCAAATTTGGTTCCAGACTATTGCAATAAAGTGAGTCACACAAGTTATGTTGGTTTCCTAGTGCATATAAAAGCTATGTTTATACTTTACTGAAGTCTATTAAGTCTGCAATAGTATTATGTCTAAAATATGTATATATTTTAATCTGAAAATACTTCATTGTTAAAAAATGCTATCATCTGAGCATTCAGTGAGAAATACTCTTTTTCGCTAGTAGGGGGTTTTGCCACAATGTTGGTGGTTGCTAACTGATCAGTGTGGTGATTGCTGTGGATTGGGGTGATTGTGGCAATTTATTAAAATAAGACAATGAAGTTTGTCACATGGATTGATTCTCCCTTTCATTTGAACACTTAGAGATCATATAGGGTTATTAATTGGTCTAATTTCAATACTGTTGTATCTCAAGGAATAGGGAGGCTTTTCAAGAGAGGAAGAGACAGAAATGGTCAATCAGTGGAGCAAAGCATACACACAACATTTATATAGGCAAGGTTTGGAGTATCCTAAAACAATTACAATTGTAAATTATGATCAAAGATATTGAGCACAGGTCACTATAACAGATATAATAATAATGAAAAAACTTGAAGTATTGTAAGAATTAGCAAATTGCAACAGAGAGACACAATGTGAACAAATGCTGTTTATAATGATGATGATCGTGATGATAAGTATTTTATATGGTAATTACCACATGTAAGTCATTGTACTAAATATTTATTGAAAATATTATTTTACAGGATCCTCACAAGAATACTGGGAGGGACTAGCATCCCCATTTTACAATTGAGGAAACTGAGGCAAACAGAGGGTGAATGACAGGCACATAATGACACAGGCAGTAAGTATCAGAAGCTAGATTTGAACTCAGGTCTTCTTATCTCCAGCACACTCCATCCACTATACTAATTATCCAGGGATTTTTTTTTTTTACCTGTAACTTGATTCATGCTATCTCCTTAAAACTATTGGACTTATGCCTGTCTTTTCAGGGGTAGACTCTTTTCAATGCTTACAAACTTACCACTAGAACATTGAGGTTACCTCAGAATAAGAAGTTAATGAGGACTCTTTCTTGACTAATTTAGATTGAAAAAAGTATGCTAGAGAAGATATAAATTGGAACAGATTGCCAAAGAGGAATACAAAGAAATGGCAGAGATTTGTTCCATTAAAAAACAAATTCAACATGTCAAAATGTAAATGAATTTTTAAAAATTCTTTAAATATATCGGTCAGCCAATAAACCTTTATTAGGTGCCTCGACATTGTACCAAGTGCTGGAATAAGATATCAGGAATGAAATTTTAACAGTGACATTCTGCAGGAATAATGTTGACAGAGCTCTATTATTCTGCAATGAGAGATGAAGGGTTAACAGCTAGCAGCTGCTGCCTCAAGCTGGGATAAGACTTCCTTTGGAATGTTATATTCAATGATGGGAAAGGGATCCTGGAATGACAAATCCAAGAGAACAGGCAGAAACAAAAAATACCATAAAAAGAGTTGAGTAATATGAGATTTTGAGAAAAGTATCCAAAATGAGACAGATCAACCACAGGAGGTTCCAAACAAAAAAGCCATGGGGTGGGAATCAGGAAGCAACAAGAAGTATACAAAGTTCCAAAGACCAGATGTCCCATTACAAGGAATGGCTGCTTTCTTGTAGCTTCCTTATTCTTTTTTTCCCTTTTTTTGGGGGGGGTGTTAAAATTTATTCATTTTAAATATATATTGTTTTTTGAATCATGTTGGGAGAGAAAAATCAGCAAAAGGGAAAAACCATGGGAAAGAAAAAAAATAGGAAAAAGAAGTGAACATAGTATGTCTTGATTTATAATCTCCATAGTTCTTTTTTCTGGATACAGATGGAATTTTCTGTTCAAAGTCTATTGGGACTGCTTTGGATCACCAAACCATTGAGAAGAACCAAGTCTTTCATAGTTGATCATCATACATTCTTGCCACTATTTTATACAAAGTTTTCCTGGTTCTGCTTGTTTTACTCAGAATCTGTGTAAATCTTTCCAAGCCTTTCTAAAATCAGCTTGTTCATCATTTTTATAGAACAATAATATTACATTATTTACATCCCACAACTTATTCAGCCATTCTCCAGTTGATGGCCATCTACTCAGTTTTCAATTCTTTGTTACCACAAAAAGAGCCGCTATAAACATTTTTGCTCATGTGTGTCCTTTACCTTCTTCATGATTTCCTTAAGATATATAGATCCAGGAATGGCACTACTTGGTCAAAAGGTATGCACAATTTGATAACTCTTTGGGCATAGTTCTAGATTGCTCTCCAAAATGGTTGGATCATTTACAACTCAACCAACATTAGTGTCCCAGTTTTCTCACATCCCCTCTAACATTTATTATTATCTCTTCCTGTCATCTTAGCCAATCTGAGAGGTGCGGAGTGGTATCTCAGAGTTGTTTTAAGTTTTTTGCATTTCTCTAATCAATAGTGATTGTAAGCATTTTTCCAATGACTATAGATGGCTTTAATTTCATCATCTGAAAATTGTCTGTTCATATCCTTTGCCCATTAATCAATTGGGGAATGACTTGTATTCTTATAAATTTGACAGAGCTCTTTAAATATTTTAGAAATGAGACCTTTATCAGAAACACTGGCTGTAAAGATTTTTCCCTAGATTTGTATTTCTCTTTAATCTTGTTTCTGTTGATTTTGTTGTGCAAAAAAATATTTTAATTTAATGTAATCAAATCTGTCCATTTTGCCTTTCATAATGTTCTCTAGTTCTTCTTTGGTCATAAATTCCTCCCTTCTCCAAAGATCTGAAAGGTAAGGGTTTTTTTCTAAATAAGTTAGACTGTGCCACCTGCAGAGTCAGTCCTTCTTTCCTCACTCCCTCTTCCCCTCCCTCTGTCCCTCCTTCCCTTCCTCCCTTTCTTCCTTCCTTCCTTGGTTAAAAAAAAGTACCCACTTCATTTAAAAAAGTAGTCTCCAATGAGTTAAGTGGACAAGCTTAAAGAGGTGACATTTTTGTTCACTGATAAGGCAGAAGCCACTGCATAAAAAAAAAATGACTCCAATCTTAAAAATCAACCTTAGAAACATTTTTTTCATAGTAGCAAAGAATTGTAAACAAAGTAAATATTCATCCATTGGGGAATATATCAATAAACTGTAGTAATTGAATGTAATGGAATATTACCATGCTCTAAAAAAATAATGAATACAAAGAAGCACAGATCATATTAACTGATGCAAGGAAGTCAAAAAAAGATAGAGACTTCACTCTCCCTCACCACAATATGACGGCAACAATTTAAATGGAAAGAATAACAACTACAAAAACAACTGAAAGTAAATGTTGCAAATGACAAAGAGCCACATGGCCTTAAAGAAAAGATATGGGGGCAGCTAGGTGGCGCAGTGGATAGAGCACCAGCCCTGAAGTCAGGAGGACCTGAGTTCAAATCTGGTCTCAGACACTTACCAGCTGTGTGACCCTGGGCAAGTCACTTAACCCCAATTGCCTCAGCAAAAAGCAAAAAAAAAAAAAAAAGATATGAATACACATCTTCTTTGAAGAGATGAAAGATACACAAATGGACATGGTATTTATTCGAGATTTTTTTTCAATGAATTGCTCAGCACTGCTGATTTTTATCCTTTTTTCTTTAAAAATATTAGCATTATTATTAGTAGTAATATGGGATTATTATTTGTAGTGGGATAACTCTTTGGAAGGACAGAGGGATCCTTGGAGATAATGATGTAAAAATTTGTATATCTCTCTATCTAGATGTATAGCTTTTGAGTTTTTGTTGTGGTTAAAAAAATCATTATTGGGAAACCTGATGATAAGTCTTTCTTTTTGAATTTAGGTATACTGCTCTTGCATAATCTTAACTTCAGGATGTACTTGAAGCCATTCGAGATTGGAAGAATCCATCAAACTTATATTTTGATTACCCAATGTCACCTCCAGATCATGATAAGATAGTAGACTAAATCTTTTATAAATTCATTTATGTAAATTATGGCTTAATGTCATGCATGCTGCTTGGCTTGGTTTTTATTTTATAGATGATCACAACCTCAGCAGCAAGTGTTATAGGCTTGAAAATCAAAATCTAGAGTTAGTCTTCCACAAATCGAGAATTTTTAAAAAACATATCATGGTAAAAATGAATTGTTTTATGACAAGGAGTGATACTTTCCTTTGAGCAAAAGGCTAGAGTATAGCAATGTCTATCTTCATATCTAAAAGCACTCAAAATTTGGACCAAATATATCAAGCAACTGAAGCAAAGTCAGCACTCTACTTGAGTGAAGGTTTTGACTGAAGGACCCTGACTAAATCTATCCTTTATGCTATAGAATAGTATACATGAAAATAAATCAAACTGCCTAAAATTTGAAAGAAGATAACTAGACAGATGTAATTGGGGTAAATTATCTAAGAATACCATAGATAAAAAGTTAAAGACAAAAATGCAACTTAAAAGGTATGTAACATCATAGAACTGAAAAGAAATCCTACCATTACACTCAGTACTATTGAAACCATTATTAGAGTACCAAACATAGTTCTTAACTTCACAATTAGAAAGGGATGTAGAAAACTTGGAAAAAGTTCAGAGAAAAGCCACAAAGAAGATTAAAGGGTTTGGGAAAGAGCTCAGAGGAGAGACTGAGGGAATTGGAATTATTCAATTCGAAGAAGAGAAGGTTAAGGGGTAATTTAATAATGTTCTTCAAATATATGGATAGTTTTTGCATAGGGGTGGTTACCACCTGTTCTGTATTTCCATTCAAGACAAAAAGAGAGGAAACAGGCTTAAACTGCAACAAGGGGGATTTAGGTTAGGTTATAAAGAATTTCCTGACTGTGAGAGTTGGTAAATAATAGAACAAGACCCCAAGGGAGAATATGGAATATCCCAATTTGAAGTTCTTAAAATATAGACGTTTCTCACATATCTAAAATGCCCTAAACATAATCTTGCCTAAAGGTGGGGGTGTGCCTCTACTGGTCATTCTATAACATACTCCTATACTCTGAGTTAATTTAAATGTTTTAATTCTTTCCTGCCTCAGTTTCTCATCTTTTTCAGAAATTAACATGTTCTGCCAAAACAACTCTCATAATAGTCCTAATCTAGGAATGCCATTCTTAAATTCAGGCACTTAAACCCAAGTTTTCAACATTAAAAAAAAAGCGAATATTTGTCTGGAAAAAGAAATTTTTTTTTTAATTTGTATTTTGTTTAAGATAGGTGAACCACAGTTATAGAGGAAATGATGGAAGGGACAAGAGAGATGGGGGCTGTGGATAGACCCAGAGCACACACAGCATGCTGGGATTAGGGCTAATTAAGATGTTGACTGAATCTATGCTAATCATGTTCCACCAGACTCTGCAGGATTAGTATGTAAATTGGTAAACTCTGTTCTAAAATTGCCCTACCAGCTGAGGTCTAATTACTGACTAGACATAACAAATAATAATGGGATTTGTATTTTAGTATGTTTAATTATGGAAATGCATGTCTGGAAGAAAATACCAGTTGTATTGCAAAAGGAATTAATTCATAATATTCTACCAGAGGTTTGTGAAATTTTGCACCTTTCATGTCTTGCAGAAGCATTTTAGCAGATAAGCAAAAGAATCCTTCAGAAAACCAGCATTCATGAAAGGACCAGAATGACAATGATCCACACAATGTTAAAGGGTTTAAAGTGATTCTCCCCAAGCTACTCAAAACCCAATTGTTTAGTTGCTGATAAGAAGTATGTTATTGAGCTTTTGGCTACATGTAAGACTGCTAGCATCACCAATGGGAATTTTCCTTATTCATGAACTACAACAATACAAGATACAGAGGATTTAACTCAACTAATACAGAGACTATTAAAAGAGGGAACGCTAACAAGCACCAAACTAACGAGAACACATGTATATTTAGAGAAAATGAAATACTTTTTACGTTTTTTTTCTTTTGCTTAATGCTTATACAAGTAAAATAATTACCACATAAATTAGGAAATGATTAAGTCAATTTTGTACTAATAGAAAACATAGTTTGGACTCAGAATAGGAAAATTTAAAAATAGCCTTTTAATACGGACCCTAAGAGAGATCATCTCTTTTGGAATCATGTTTATTTAACTTAGTGATCCAGCATTTCTAAAAGCCATATAGAGTTGACGATATACAGAATATTTTTATTAACTACTTGCTCAGTCCATGTCTCATATCATTTTAAGGGCTTTGGGGCAATCATTAAATCTTTATTAAATTTTACAACATAAACATAAATTATTCATACCACTCTAATGCATATTAATGTCCTACTGGCCTCTTGTCTACATTCATCAAACCAAATTACATACTGCAGATCAGGTTCATTTCAATTTCAGAATAATTCGAAAAAGAGAAAAATCACACTCACACACCAGCTATGGAAAAATTCTTCCTATATTTACCAAAAAGATTTATATTCTGTTATGGAGAAAGAAGCATTTTGGGGGGGATTTATTAAAGGAAAGTCCTTGATTACAGTTTATTTTTTTTAAAAAAAAGATAGAAATAATAGTTCTGTCCTTTGGAAGATCTGGATCCCATTCTATCACATGGGGCTAAAGAAAAATGTTACATGGTATTTGTCAGTTCTCAAATTTGTTATTCTCAAGATCTTTTACAATCTTAAAATTATTGATGAAACTTTGAGGATCTAACATGACAAAGTAAACAGCAAATTGCTATAACTTTTCCATATTTGCCTCCAAATAACGATAAAATAGCACCTCAAAATAAATCCTGGAACAACAGAACCAACAAAAAGCCAGAGTGAAACTATCTTTTAGCCAAGAAACTTGGAAGATTGCCTAAAAAAGTCTATCTCACTCAGGCAAAAGGGAAATGCAATCCTAGAGGAAGCATCCAAATGAGCCAGCAGCAAACTAGTAGGAGATCCTGAGCCCAGTGGAGTAGGCAAATGCCAATGCTAGGATCCTTATGTGCTTCAGTATAGCCAGGGAAAGGACTTCAAGAGTCATCATGTGCTTCAATGTAACCCTGGGGAAACACAGAAACACCCCACTGGACTCAGTCCATACTGGACATCTTGACTCAACACTAGATAAGCTACCAGGCTCCTATAGCTTCCAGCAGTACTAGTCACTCTTCCGGCCCATCAGCATAGCACCAGATTCGAGGGTCCCCCTTGTGTCTCAGGGCAATATCATTGCAGCACCAGGTAAAAGTGAGAGCTTGTAGTCCCTAGCAAAAGAAGCTGAGACAGTGCCCCTTCCACTCAGGGAGCAGAGTTCAAATTTAAAAGAAATGAAAAAGGCCAAAAAAGATGAACAAAAAGACAACTAAAAAAATTCTGACAACATAATATTATATATAATATTATAGAATATTATTATGGTTACAGGGAAGATCCAGACACAAACTAGAAAAGGAAAAGAGTGTCAAAATACCTATGGACAAAACCCTGAAATAAAATGAGAAATGGTTTCAAGCCCAGAAAGAACTCAGGAAAGAATTGAAAAAAGAGTTTAAACATCATATAAGAAAGGTATGAGAAAAAATGGGAAAAAAATGAGAGTAAGGCATAAGAATTATTTTTTTTAAAACAGTCAACAGTTTGGAAAAAGAAAACAACTCCCTAAAAAGTAGAATTGGCCAAATGGAAAAGGAAGTGCAAAAGCTAACTGAGGAAAACAACTCCTTTAAAAGTTAGAATTGGTAGTTATTTTAACTGTGAATGTGAATGGAATGAACTCTCCCTTAAAGCAGAAGCAGATAGCAGAGTGGATTAAAAACCAGAATCCAACAATATGTTGTATACAAGAAACACATC
>JAJPUD010000006.1:710655-819397 GCA_023553655.1 Myrmecobius fasciatus
CCAACCATTCTGGAGAGCAATTTGGAGCTATGCTCAAAAAGTTATCAAACAGTGCATACCCTTTGACCCAGCAGTGTTTCTACTGGGCCTATATCCCAAAGAGATTTTAAAGGAGGGAAAGGGACCCACATGTGCAAAACTGTTTGTGGCAGCCCTTTTTGTAGTGGCAAGAAACTGGAAATTGAAAAGATGCCCATCAATTGGAGAAGGGCTGAATAAATTATGGTATATGAATGTTATGGAATATTATTGTTCTGTAAGAAATGACCAACAGGAGGATTTCAGAGAGGATTGGAGAGACTTGCATGAACTGATGCTGAGTGAAATCAGCAGAACCAGGAGAACATTATACACAGCAACAAGACTATACGATGATCAATTTTGATGGACATGGTTCTCTTCAACAATGATGTGATTCAAACCAGTTGTGCTGCGATGAAGATAGTCATATACATCCAGAGAGAGGCCTGTGGGAACTGAGAGTGAACCACAACACAGCATTTTAACGCTTTCTGTGAATATTTCCATGCATTCTGTTTTCCTTCTTAGGTTGTTTTTTTTCTTCTTCTCTTTCTAGATCTGATGTTTCTTGTGCAGTAAGATAACTGTATAGATATGTATACATGTATTGTATTTGTCATATAATTTATCCTATCTAGCATGTATTAGATTACCTGTCATCTAGAGGTGGGGGGTGGGGGGAAGGAAAGGAAAAGCTTGGGGAAAAAAAGTTAGAATTGGGCAAATGGAAGTTAATAATAATGAGACATTGAGTATCAATCAAACAAATTAAAAGAATGAAAAAATAGAAGAAAATGTAAAATACTTCATTGGAAAAACAAATGACTTGGGAAATAGGTCCAGGAGAAACAATGCCAGACTCATTGGACTACTACTTGAAAGCCATAATCAAAAGGAGGACTTGGATACTATCTTCTGATAAATCATCAAGGAAAACAGCCTTGATTTTATGGAACCAGAAGACAAAATAGGTATTGAAAGAATCCACCAATCATCTCAGGAAAGAGATTTCGAAATCAAAACTCTAAGAAGCATTATAGTCAAATTTCAGAAGTAGCAAATCAAGGAAAAATATTGCAAGTGGCTAGAAAAAAAAAACAATTGAAATCTGGGGTAACCATAATAAGGATTACACAAGACTTAGCAGTTGTAATATTAAAGGATCAAAGGTCATGGAATATAATATTCTGGAAGGCAAAAGACCTAGGAGTACACCAAGAATCACTTACCCAATGAAATTAAGCAAAATACTTCCAAGGAGAAAATGGTTATTCAATGAAATAAAGGGATTTTTAAGCTTTCCTAAGGAAAAGATCAGAATTGAACAAAATATTTGATCTCTGCTATTAAAACCCAAGATAATCCTAAAGAGAGAAAGGAGAGAAAGAAAACATATGAGATTACATGGAGCTGAACTGTTTAGATCCCTACATGGGAAGATGATTCTTGTAATTCTTAAACACTGTACTAATACAACTAGAAAGAATATACATAGACAGAGGGTATGGATATAAGGGAAATTTGAGAGAATAACATGAAAAAACAACTAAGGAATGAGAAAGAGGAGTATATCAGATCCAGAAGGAAGGGAAAAGATGGGATAAAATATTTCCCATGAAGCAGTATGAAAAATCTATTACAATAGAGGAAAAGAGGGAAGGTGGGTGATATGCTTCACTTAAACTTACTCTCATCAGTATTGGCTGAAAGAGGGAATATTAAACACAATCAGTTGAATATGGAAATCTATCTTACCAGTCAGGGAAGTAGGAGGGGTAAAGAAGGATGGTGGGAACTGATAGAAGGGAAAGTAGATAAAGGGAAGTGGTAGACAGAAGTAAAACACTGATGAAGAGGGAAGTGAAAGGAGAGAGAGAATAAAGAGGAGGAAAAATAGAACAGAGGGAAATACACAGTAATGATAATTGTGAATGTGAATAGGATGAGACAGTACCTGAGCTCTGTCTCCTATAAAAAGGAAGAAGATAACAGAGTGTATCAAAAACCAAGCATCCTACAATATATTATTTAAAGAAACACCTGAATGAGAGAGGCACATAAAAGAATAAAGGTAAGGAAATGGAGTAAAATCTATTATGTTTCTGAAGAAAAACAAAAAGAAAAGTAAAGGTAAAAAAAGTAATCCTGATTTCAGACAAAGCAAAAGCAAAAGCAAAAATAGACCTTAATGAAAGAGACAAGAAAGGAAACTAAATCTTACTGAAAGGTGTTATAGATAATGAAGTAACTTCAATACTAAATATACACAAACCAAGTGGTACAGCATCCAAATTCCTAGAGGAGAGTTAAGAGCATAATAGGTTCATGATCAAACTAGAGACAGAGAGAACTACAAAATATAAAACAGATAATTTTGATCATATTAAATTAAAAAGCTTAAGTACAAACAAAACAAATGCAACCAAAATTAAAAGGAATGAAAAAGCTGGGAAACAATTGTTATGGCAAATGTCTGATAAATCCTGCATTTCTCAAATATATGGAGAACTGAATTTATAAAAATACAAGCCATTCCTCAGTTGAGAAATGGACAAAGGATCTGAACAGGGAGTTTTCTGATGAGGAAATAAAAGCTATCTATAGGCACATGAAGAAATACTCTAGGTTACTTTTGATTAGAGCAATATAAATTGAAACACACCTATCAGATGGGCTAATATGATGAAAACAGAAAATGATAAAAGTTAGAGAAGATGTGAGAAAATTTTAACAGTAATACATTGTTGTTGGAGTTGTAAACTGATCCAATCATTCTGGAGAGCAATTTGAAACTGTGCCCAAAGGGAAACCAAACTGCAAACCCTTTGATCCACTAATACCACTAACTGTGTCTACATCCCAAAGAGATCATAAAAATGGGAAAAGAACCTGAATGTTATAAAAGTATTTATAATAGTCCCTTTTATGATGGCAAAATATTGGAAATTGAGGATATGAGGAAGGGCTGCACAAGCTGTAGTACAAGAATGTAATAGAATTTTGTTGTGCAATAAAAAATTATGAACTGGTAGATTTCAGATAAACCTGGAAAGACTAGTATGAACTAATTTTAAGTGAAATGAGCAGAACCAAGAAAACATCATATACAGGATCAGCAACATTATGGGTTGATCAACTATGAGTGACTCAATTCTTCTCAACAATATAATGATCTAAGACAAGTACAAAAGACAGGGGAAAAATATTATCCACATCCAGTTAAAGAACTAATGGAGGCAGCTAGGTAGTACAGTGCATAGAACACTAGCCCTGAAGTTAGGAGGACCTGAGTTCAAATCTGGTCTCAGACACTTAATACTTCCTAGCTGTGTGACCCTGGGCAAGTCACTTAGCCCCGTTTGCCTCAGCAAAAAAAAAAAAAAAAAAAAAAAGAAGAAGAACTGATGAACTGTGAATACAGAGAAAAACAGACTTTTTCATTTACTTTATTCTTTTTTCATTTTTTCCCTTTCAATCTTTTTCTTTTTTCAAAATATGAAAAATATGGAAAGATGTTTTACATGTATAACCTATATCAAATTGCCTACCATTTTAGGAAGTGGGAGCATGGAGTGAGGGAGAAAAAATAGAACTCAAAATCTTGTAAAAAATTAATGCTAATATTGTTTTCAAATGTAATTGGAAAAAATGAAATACTATAATTTTTTTAAAAAAGAAAGATCAAGGTTATATTACCATCCAGTTCAAAGTACCATAATGATTTCAAAATGGAAATAATATTGGAGATTTCCGCAATAGGGCTATACATGGCTTAGCAGATAAAATTGCCATTGATTGGACAATGCTAGTTGAAGTGAAATGTCATATAACTATTTAGCAGTTTATGAAGCCTATTTGTATCACAATGAGAGTTGAATATGAAATGCCTCCCAGCTGAGTATGCTAGTAATAATAAGTAAAGTTACCAAATTCTGTTCTAATCATTGTGTGATGTTATCATTTTCTTAAGCTTTGTATTCCTCTAATAAACTACCTGTTTTAGATTTTTTAAAAAATGATTGAGGACTCCCTTTCGTCCCAAGAGCTTTTGTTTATGTAGGTTACATCTATTTATATTTACCATATTCAAAATAAAAAATATTATTATAAAAATATTTTTGACTCCTAGAGCCCATGAAAGTCCCTAGACCACATATTGAGAACCTATACCATGGCCTATACCATTTTTAGTCCTCACAAGTCCATGCACTTGAATTACATTCCTTTCTAAATAGAGGGAAATTAAGTTAATCAATAAATAGACTATTAAGGATGATATTTATAGGTTCACATGAGATCTTAATTCATTCTTTTTACATGCTGTACATGTAAATTAATGTTCTTTGATCTTTAGAGTACAAAATGGATGACAGGTGTTAAAAGTAAGAAACAAATCTCAATAGGACTCTCATACTATTTGTCTTTGCCAATTTACCTTGTACAATATTAATTTAATGTAAAACAGGTGCCAAGTTTGCATTTTGGCTTCTCTTCATAAAATCTTACAAGAAGCATTTGGGAAATTTTTGCTACTTAACATAATAGATTAACAAGGAGGGATCTAGATCGCTAAAAGAGTAGAGCTCTAATACTACAATCAAAAAGACCTGAGTTCAAATCCACCTTTGACACTGAGCAACTGTGATGCTGGACAAGTCACTTGACATTATTTGCCTTAATCCATTGGAGAAAGAAATAGGAAAACACTCCTATGTCTTTGTTAAGAAAACCTCAGGGACAGTACTGGACTCATACAGAATCAGCCACAACTGAACAACCAGATACTTTCTATAATCCAGTATAGAATTCTACTATTTCTTCTAGGTAAATGCATTTGTTTACATGGAGAAAATCTTCATATGGGAAACACATAACTAATAAAAACATTTTTTACACATTTAAGTTGCCAAATACCCAGATGTACCTGTCAGCAATTAGTTGTTCACCACTTAATTCTAAAGTTTAGTGATGATGCAACAGTCAATGAACAGAAGAAGGGGTCAGAAACTTTTGAGCTATAATTCTTGTTCTTTCTCTTAATTGTGGTATTTTGGAGAAGTTGATATAAAGTAAAAGCATTTCACAATGTTTTTCAAATATAATTTCATACTTGCAAGCAGCACCAAGATTAAGCCAATGTCAGCTGTAAACCCCATTAAGGCAGGGATCAATGTCTTGTTTACCTTCTGGATCACTTTTACAGTACAGCACAGAGCTCAGGACACAATGGATGCTTATCAAAGGTTTATTAAATTAAATACAAATCCATCAAGAAGAATTTAACTGGCAGAGTAGGCTGTAAAATCTAATTTTTGGAAATTATACTTTGATGCCTAAATCTGCAAATTGCAAAATTATAGAGATTTAGCTTTTTTTTTTTAACTGCTAGCCTCTGAAAGCCTACATTTCCATAGACAAAACAAAGATGATTGCCTTTTTAAAAGGTTATATGTATGTATGTAAATACACATTTGCATGCACACATACACACACATAGAAAGAGAGAGACAGAAAGAGGAGAAGCAAGAGGGAGAGAAAGAAGAGAGGTAGAGACAAATGAAAGAGAAAGACAGACTCAGAGAGACACACTCAGAGACTAACAGAGAGACAGAGACAGACAGGAGGAGAAGAGAGGGAGAGCCAGAGAGAGTGCGAGAAAAGGGAGAGACAGAGAGGGAAGAGGAGAAATGTGTGTGTGTATATGTATGTATGTATGAATGTACATATATATATCAAAGAATATAAAATATGTTTAGTATATCATATTATATACACTAAATATAGTATATATTATGTTTACATATTACACAATATGTAATTATAATATAGTATACATATGCTAAATGCTCAGGATATATTCTATAGTACATAATATATAGTATATGAAGTGTGATATATTTGCATATGCAATACATATTCCGTAGTATACATAGTGCATATTATCATGATTCATTAAATAATATCATATAATATATAGTATGTCTAGTGTTGTATAAACAGCATATGCTTTACATATATAGTATATATATAACATATTTGTCATAGTATATATATGAGCTATGTGTATTACATAGTATATATGCTATATATGTACTGTAGTATACTATATATACATATAAAGCAATGGGATACATATGTACATATATACACGTACACATCTATATCTATATCCTCATAAAACTGAATTACCCGCATCTAAATGCCCTGATCTTATATTTAGCTTTGGCTACAGAAATGTAACCAGATTCTCTCTTTTGTTGTAGATGGTGTTCTAAACAAAAAAATAAAATATCTTCAAGCAAATAAAGAGCTGCCAGTGGAGGAGAGATTAAGAGTATTCTTTTTAGGCCCTGAGGGTGGAATTAAGATCAGTCAAAGAAGTAGCAAAGAGACAAATTAGACTTGAAAAAACTTCTTAACAATTTGTGCTATTCCAAGGTGGACTGGGCCACCTTGAAAATTTACAGATAGGAAAATCAAGGCCCAGAAAGTCCACACAGGAAGTAAGGGGCATAGCCAGGATTTTAACTAGCAACTCTTATTCCAAACCCAACCATCTTCCCACTGCACCATCTTCCAGGGTTGTGCAGAATCTGGGATTCTACTGTCTGGGATGCATGTGCTGGTGTTCCTGCTGCTAGGAAGACTGAGACTGATGGGCGGCTTTTGTTTGGGAGTTCTAAACTGGAGGAAGTCTCAAGCTAGTGTGATATCCACAATAAGTCTGGCACCAATTTAGTGGGGCCATGGGAGCTAAAGGCCACTGGGATGGCTAAAAAGGCATAAATCAGTTGAGATTAGAAAAAAAAAATGGAGCAAGTTAAACTTTCATTCTTATCAAAGTTGAGATCTGCCCAGTGTCTACTGGATTTAGTTCATGTAAGACAGAGAGATCTAGACTTAAAGAAACAAAAATTTAATGATTCTTCAAGTCTCTCTGAATGATTCATTTTCTTATTAAGTGCTATAAATTCAAATGGGCAGCTAAGAGGCTCATTGGATGGAGTACTGTGCTTAGAATCAGGGAGATTCATCTTCCTGAATTTAAATCTGGTCTCAGATACTAACTTACTCTGGAAAAAATGACCCCCAGATATAAATCTATGGGATTGTGATCCTGGTAGTTCTAAAGAACTCTCTTTTGTCAGAAAGATGGAGCTTCTACCATATTGCTGAAACTGTTAGACCTCATCATTGTGTTTAATATTTTGCTTAAATTTAAACCTTAATTTTTTTCTTCTTCATTGTAAGAAGAGCTCATTTGGTAAGAAGTATATCCTGAAATGAGTGACAAAAAGAAAACATAATGATAAAACTATTTTCCCACAAAAAAATTGAGAAAAGAATTTCAAATGAACCATCAGCTATACCTTCATAGTGTTGAAACTGTGATCCCCATGATTCCATTTCTTAAACTGTAAAAGAAGAGTGTTTGATCACATGGTCTCTGAGGTTACTTCTAGCTATTAGATCCTATGAAATACAGCATGCCTTCAGCTGAGCAATTTATCCTTGGTAAATATTTTATTACTTAATAGTTGCAATTTTTCTTGAAGGTCAGTAGCACACATTTCATAATTCCATTTTATATAGAATAAGTTCTACTTAATATTTCATATGAATTAAAGTAAAAATCTCTACAAACTCATTAAAAGACAATATAAATAATGTCAAGCATATATGTATGTATATATGTGTAGACATACATATATGCATGTATATATACACATTTTAAACACAAATAGAAATTTCTTTCTTGGGTGAATTTTCTGAAGTCAACAGATATCATTTGAAAGTCATTAGGAGACACCCCAAACTTACTTATAGACAACTCTTACTCAAGATGAGGCAATTATTTATAATAGAGAGCATTGGCAGAGATAACCCAAACAATTTACTTGTTTCATAAAGTCGTTTTGGTTTTTCAGTCATATCCAACCCTCTGTGACCCCATTTGGGGGTTTTCTTGGCAGAAATAATAGAATGGTTTGGTATTTCCTCCTTCAATTCATTTTACAGATAAGGAAGTGAGTCAAGTAGGGTTAAATGACTTGGCCAGGATCATACAGTTAATAAATGTCTTAAGATCAGATTTGAACTCAGGGAGATGAGTCTTCCTGACTTCAGACTTGGCATTCTACCTGCTACACTACTTAGCTGCCCAGTGGCTTTTATACTTATGTCTAAATGTGGATATCAGGCATGCTGAATTCTTAATTCAAATATAATGATGAGTTGTAATTATTGAGTCACCACACATTTGCCCTTCTGCTTAGTTTAGTCCTCAGATATCCATTACACTCTAATAATAGAATATATCCGTATTTCCTCATTTGAGCTATATTTCTCTTCAGTAAAATATCTAAATTTTTATATAATCAGGCGTCACTGGACAAAGGTAGGAAGCAAAAGGATAAAGTAAGATGAAGGCAAAAGGAAAAGAAGTCAGTCTTTTAAGTTTGTGGGACTTTGGGTATTAAAAACTAAACTGATATAAAAATTGCCTTTAGAATGGCTATTGGGAAATATTAGACTGCCCAACTTCTTCAAGCTATGCAAAAACCCCCCACCATTTCCCCTAATTTCCTCTTGCACTTATAATAATTTAATACTTTATCTAGTTTTCTGTTTGCAAATCTCATCTTTTAAACTGGAATGGGAGAAGGGTCTGTGCCTCTCCCTTTTATTTTCCTGTAATCCCTACAGGATGTGATGCTATGAACAGTACATTGTAATTGTTTAATATAAACATTTTGACTTGACTGCACCAATTAACCAAGATCAAAACTCTTTGGATCACCCTTTTCTTGAGATATATTGTGATTTTCCACTGACAATAAAAAGATCTGGCTACAAGTAATCCAGAGTTAATAATAGTATAAATATACCAATCTCAGACTTCTGATCATTTTTTTGGGGAAGTCAAGAGAGCCAAGTTGTACTTCCAACTCTATCTCTAAATATTTGTGTGACCTAGGACAAGCCACCTTTTTTTCTCTGCCCTTCAATTTCTTCATCTGTCAAATGAAGGTAGGACTAGATGATCTCCCAGGTCCCTTTATCTAATGATTCCATGATTAAGTTATCTCTCAGAGACACATGTTCTAGCATTTAAGATGTGAAAGTCTGCCAAGAGTTATCAGATTTATCAAAATCTACTTCTCACTACTAGTGAATTACATAGTCACAAATGATATTTCCAGAAGGACTGTTAAAGATGACAGTTCCAGGCAAGAAACTGAAGACTTTAGGGGTATGGAAGATATTTTCATCACTGCTGTATAGTAAAGGCAAAATGCTGCAGAAAGCAGGTTTGAGAAACAAATACCTGGTGCTTGTAAGAAGTTTGGCCCTTGGGAATGAACTTCCTTTCTTTGAAGAGCTAAGAAATTATGATTGTAGAATATTGTACATATCAATCAATATTTTTAAGCACCCTGAGCTAAACACTGGGCTAGGTGCTGAAGACATATGAAAAAAGAATACAACTACTCCCACTTGCAGTGAGCTTACATTTCTAATAGGGAGGACAAAAATATATAAAAATAAATAGCTTAGTAATAAAGTTAATAAATATGTAAATTAACAATTCTTAAATAGTTTAGAATAATTTGAAAAGAAGGGAACAAGCAGCTGGGGTTGAGGATGGGGTGGGAGAGATCAGGAAAGGTTTCATGCATAAGATGGTATCTGAACTAAAGGAAAAGAGGAAGGTGGAGATATGGTGGGAATTCATTCTCAGCGTGGAGATCTGAGATTGAGCATAATGAGTGATGGACAAAGAAAAGGCCAGTTTGCCCAGATCAGAGACTGTGGGAAGGGGAAAAAGTACAATGAATCTAAAAATAGGTAGGTTTAGACCAGTTTGAGACTTTAAGTTTTATATTTTTTCTGGAGGCATAGCAAAATCATGGGATTTGGTTAAATAGTCCAGTCACATAGTCAAATCTACTCTGGAAGAAAATTACTTTGATAGCAGTATGTAAAGAAAAGTTATGAGAGACTTGAAGCAAAGGACCAAACAGGAGTTTCTATAATAATACAGATAAGAAGTGGTGAAACTTTGAAATAAAGTTGTAGTTGTGTGAATGGAGAAAAGGGTTCATGTGTGAGAGATGTTGAACTTGGTTGATTTTTATGGCCTTCATTCCCCACCACTTTGTTCAACTGCAAGGGATAGCTAACTGGACAGAACTAAGGTAATATGAAGTCAAAAAGATTGACAATATTTCACAATAAATTATTTATACAAAGGTTGATATATAAAACAGGTTTAGGATTTCTCGACTACAGTTTAATATATACAAATGACAGATTCTTGACCAGGAATGAAATGGACCTAACAAAGGCAAGTAAGATTGTATTTGCCTGGAATTTTGACAAACTTAGTCAAAGACTAAGTCAAAATTGAAAAGGACAAATAAGGGAGAAAACTGCATGTATCTATATCTATATATCTATATTATATTTACATACTCATATAAATACCTACACATATGCATACATATACATGTATATATGCATATATATACATGTATATATATATATGTTTTTGTGAAACTCCAATAAGGAGTATACTACAGAGAAGATAAAATGTCCAAAGAATAGCAATAGCTATAGAATAGAATAGCAATCTTTAGGGACTCCCATAAGTTCAATGGAGACACAAATACATGAAAATAGCCATCAATAAAACTAAATGTCTATATAGAAATGGAAAACACAAAGTTAATTAGAGATATTGATTG
The DNA here is from genome assembly GCA_023553655.1 of Myrmecobius fasciatus. Classification (NCBI taxonomy): domain Eukaryota; kingdom Metazoa; phylum Chordata; class Mammalia; order Dasyuromorphia; family Myrmecobiidae; genus Myrmecobius; species Myrmecobius fasciatus. The sequence continues at coordinate 721,425 of JAJPUD010000006.1, forward strand.
AAGGAAGAAAATTTGACCCAGATTTAGTGGATTGAGTCGCAAGACTAGATTATGGCTCAGCAAGAATTTAATTTAAAAGAAAGAGGTTAGGTAAAAAGGAGTGGTGATGTAGCAATGTATAAGAAAAAGATAGACCTGAGAGAAAATCCAAGAATTACAGTATGGAGGCATGTATGAAGATTAATGAAGACAGAAAAAAGCAATTATAATCATTAGAGCATAATATAGATTTCTTTAACAGAAAGAAGAAAAAGATGTAGAATTTGGAAGATATAATCATGGTATAGATATGACAGTGATGAGGGGACTTTAGTTATCAATACATTTGTTATAGATCTCTGTCAAAAAACAAAAATTCAGCTTAGAATTTCTTGATTTGCTATAATGATTATTTCATACACTAAAGATACAGGAAGGGAAAGGCAGAAATCAATCTTGAATCTGATTGCCATTGACAATAAGACACTTGTGTTGGAAATGATGGCAAACATAAAGGTAAATGACTACTCAATCTTAGAATTATGTTCCATGAAAATGACACTCGACTCCTGACATCAAGGCATATTCATTGGCTGTCAACCACGCCATAACTGTGTTCTATCTCTGCCTTCTGCCTACCCTAGATTCCTTCAAATAGTAACTAAATCTTACCTTCTATAGGAAGACTTTTCTATTTCTTATTAATTTTGGAACCTTACTTTTGCTTATACTCTCAAATTTATTCTATACATAGATTGTTTGTATATAACTGGTTGCATGTTGCCTCTCCCAGTTAAAGTGTGAGCTCCTTGAGAGCAGGATTCTGTCTTTTACAATTTTTTTTGGTAATAGCAGGAAAGATACAAAACTCTCAAAATTGAAATTCTGAAAAATACCAAGAGAAGCACTTCCAATCATAAGTAAATGGGACAAAAGAGAAGTATGAGTTTGTATAGGGAACAAACTAAATAAAAAAGATTCAAAAGCAAACATCCAAAAAAATGTAAGCAAGGACAAGTAAAAGATATGGTATAGTTCTGTAAGAATAGTATCAGCTTATGAGATAAGGCTGATAAGAAAATGCTAAATAATATAAAAGGAGATTTGGGGCTATATTGTGGAAAAGAGAAGGATTAAAGAGATAAGACTACTTCTCAAGATGAAGTAATAACTGATGACTAAGTGAAGAAAGAATTCTCAACTATTATTTTCTTTCTATTTTTAATTTCTTATTTTATTTCTTATTCCTCATTATTTTTTATTATTTATTTCTATTTTCTTTGCCAAGCAAAATGATCTGTAGACTAGAAAAGACAAAATAAAAATGGCTAATTGGAAGTTATACATTTTGGCACATGTTTAAGTTTGGGAGTCAATACATGCAGTGGCATAAACCAGCAGGAACTACCCTAGAAATACGTAGTTATATTTATTCTACATATTTTAAACATATGAACTCCTTTAAGAATACAGGTTTACAGCTTGGATGGATCTTTGAAGGCATCCAATGTTACAAATGAAAACGTGAGACTTTCAGAGATTAAATGACTTGTCCAGGATAGCCTAGCTAAAGTCAGAAGTGAAACTTGGAACAAAGATTCTTAAATCAAAATCTATTGCTCTAGCCACTATTTCATATGCTTCTCATATCTGTAAGTTGAAATTTATTCAAGAAAAATATGTATTCCACCAAAACCATATATAATACTTTACTGTATCCTGAAGGTGACTTTGGATCTAAATGAAAGTGACCCATAGTGTGGCAAATCCTACCAAATAGGAAGAACTCTAAACAATTGTGTTTGTCATCTGAACACCAACTTTACTAACTTTGGAATAGTCCCTCATCATAATTTAGATTACTAGGTGATGAATTTTGATAATAGCAATTCATAAAGTCTGTGTTAGCAGAGATAGTACCCATACTTATGAACATGTGGAATATTCATGTCATTCATTCAATAAACATTTGCTAAGACATACTGAGTATCAAGTGCTGTGATACATGATGAAGATACACAGAAAGTAAAAGTCTCTGGTCTCAAGGAGCTCACAATCTAATGCAAGATAACTCACAAAAAAGACTATTAAAATGAAATGGGGGGTTGGGGAAGAAGAGTATGATGAAGATCTGAAGACAAGTAGGAAATGATGAGATAGCTACTTTGGGCTCTCTTTTAAGACCTGAAAGGAGCTCTCCAATGTCTACTCTCTACTCAGTCTAATTAGAGGGAGGGATCCCAGGACCAGAAAGTATTGAGGTGTTAGTTTCAGAACTGATGCAATCTTGCAGAAAAACGAGTTAAGGGAGAGAATGATGGAATCCAGGGGATCAACAGGAATGTCAAGTATTAATACACTATACTTAGCTATGCGTAAAGATAATATGATGAGAACATTCATTATTTTTAATAAATTATTATATAGAAAGAAAGGTACCTTAAAGATTTTCTAGTCCAGGGGTTGGCAAATTATGGCCTGCAGGCCAAATTGTGTTTTTACATAAAGTTTTATTATAATTTTTAAAAAAATTTAAAAGAAAAACCAACTCAACTTTTAATTTGCAGGCCCTACAAAAACAAATAGGTAAGATTTGATTGATCTCTGACCTAGTCCAAATCTTATATAGTACAGATGAGGAAACTGAGGCCTTGAAGTGAAATGTATTACCAAGGTCACATAGCTTTTAAGTTTCAAAACTAGGTGAACACCCTTTAGTTACAATTATGAATCATGTGCTATTTCTACTAGATGATTTCAAAAAATAATATGTAACATTAGTTTCCATGAAACATCAAAAAAAGTGAAATATTTCTCCACTTTGTTGTCAGTCAACATTTATTAAGGTTTGTACGGCAGACACTGTGCCTACAGATGATAAACACAAAGCATTTTAAAATGTTTTGGACTATTGTTTTTACTAGATTAATTCACAAAGAACTAAAATTTTGAATTATTTTATGCCACACAGAGTAAGACATTGATATATTTAGAACACAATGAGATTAGTGATTAAGTCATTTACAGAATGATAAAAAGACAATAATGCATTGAAATTTTTATCTTTAATTCAGGAAAATTAGCATTTTTTTCTATTGACTGAAAACTAATTTGTAATTTAGTAGCTGTGTTATTGAGCTACAATGCTAAGGACGTTTCTTTTGCTATATAGACTGGTTGACAAACAGTTTTGCTCCAACTTTAATTTCCTCATTTAACAATATGAAAATGATCTTCCTACAAAATAGTCTTGTTAAATACTTTTATATCTTTGTCTAAAACCAGAAAATTTTAAGGGTCTTTATTTTCAAGACTCAGTCCCAATAGAGTATATCCTATGGTGACAATCTTTCTAATCTAAGTAAGCAACCTCATGGTATAGTGAGACATTTCAAGCAAGATCTGAAAATAACTCATGTGTTTTTCTTCACAGTATACAGATAAATCAATAAATAACTGTTAACCCCCAGTGGGGAGTCTAGAATTAGCTATCAGTTCCTAGCAAACAAACAAATCTTAAAGGCAAGGGACAATAACTTTCAGCCATTTGGTTGAATTAGCAGTTTGGAGGTTGATAAAAGGAATCAGAGCTGGCTGCAAGTTAAAAAATGAATTGATTTACTAGATCTTAGAATATCTAAGGGGAAAACAATATGTTGCCTTAAGAGAAGATTGATACCTTTCCCACTTACCTAGTGTTTTCAAATTCACACAAGAAACATCTTTTAAGTAAATTTGCATTAAAAAAAAAAACTACTAAAGAGGAAAAAAAAGCCTACAAAAAATTTTGCTGTACCTGGAATGAGTTCATCAGATGTAACTAAAAATTCCCACAGGACCAATTCTAATATTAGTAAATAGAACGCCATGGAAATGAATGTCATTAGTCATTTTATATGATCACAGCAGATGTATACATATATTAGTAGGAGTGCTAACAATTTTAATATTTAAATTTTCTTAGTTTAAAAATTGTAAAACACTGTCTCTAAGCTTTGGTCAGTTCGTATATAGTCTAAAGTTTTGCCATTTTGAGTAACACAAACATGAAGAAAGAATAAATCCTAAGGCAAAACTTTGAAGGGATATAAAACAATACGCTTTAAATACTGTTCACTGTCTTCCCCTCCCCCTCCCATAAAGGTTACCAAGAAGTCATTTTATTCCCCACCAGGACAAGATAAGCTTCTGTCAATCACTTACCTCCTCCCCATCCCCCACAGCCCACCAAACCAAGTCATGAGGTTTTCTGCAATTTAACTGTAGGATGGTTTGCCCCAAGCAGAGTTCATGTATTTCTAAGTAACCAGGCTGAAGTTTTCCATGATATGATGAAAAGAAATAAAAGATTACAAACAAATACCAAAGTTGCCCTTCTAAAAATAACATAACATTAGAGAGAAAAAGGTTAGACAATCATTTCCCAAATAAGGTTAAATCTACTTTCTTAAAAACATCTAAAAAACACACATACCTGTACTTTCTGATTCTAGAGCAGCCTCCTCATTTCTTCCCTCCAATTATTACCGACAGCCGGTGTCAGGTACAAAACCTGGAATTCTTTACAGCTAGATCAGATTTCAGTTTTTCAACCAGTTCAATCAGGCTCTTTCATTTATTTCCTACTTTCTTAGAATTACCCTTGGGTCTATTGGCTGGCTAGCAGTGGCTTTAGCTGAAGCAGACCTAGTTATAAAGCAGGTGAAAAGTGTGTTGATAAAGAGAAATTCTCAAAGGAAATTCACCCTGGAAATTTTCCAGAGAAACCAGAATTATACCCAGTTTCCCAGCCCTCAGTGTCCCCTTCCCTCAAAACAATCTTAAAGGAACTAAATGTTGGATTAAACACTTTAAAATCTTTAAGCTTGCACAGATCTAACTCTCTGTGTGTCCGTATGTTTTATTTAAATCCAAAAATGAGGTTTAAATCAACTTTGAGAAAAGCAAAGCACAAAGTTTGTTGATTTTTTTCTCTCTTCAGAAAGCAGCCCTTTCTACAGTAAACAGAGCTTCTCTCACAAACTAAGCAGCTTCACAAAGGAGGGACAAAGCAGGGTGTCGCCAGAATCATTAAGCAACTTCCCTTCCTCCAGACACAATCACTCCAATAAAGCAATTACAGTAGCATCATAGAGCATTAGAACAGAAAAAAAAAATAATAATAACCTTACCAGCTTCTCCTACAGTATGTAGATGAAAAGAAAACAAAACCCTCCCAGCTGCTTTATCACATGCAACTGGGTCTGTTAGAATGAATTGACTGAGGAAAGTATGAAAGGCTGAAGGCTTTTGTGCCCCTGTTTGGTTTCTCCTCAGCAACCTCTCCCTTGATTTTTTTTCCCCTCACAAAGCCACTTTCCTATTCCCTAATCCTCTCACAAGAAAAAACTGCACACACCAATTGACTTCAGCAAAAACGCTTCTCCTGGGAGGTGGGGTGAGGAAGGGGGATGGGGATGGAAGTGGAGAGAGGGAGAGGTTCTTCTGGCATTGGACCACTGCAGTATGCTAATCCCTAAGAGAGAGCATCCAAACAAACTCTTCTGTACGATTCAGGCCACTGGAACCTTGAGCACAAAGCCTTGTGTAATTAGTGCTTTCTCATAAGGAATTTCAAAGTAGATATACTCATTTCCATTCTCTTCTTGGCTACTAATTTCCAAAGATAAACATAATAGCAGAAAAAAACTAAAACTTCTTCTGAGCAGTTTCTTCCTGTGTAATTTACAGAATTGGGTCATTCAAAAGAAGTCGTTTAAAAATGAGCCAGAAACTGATAAATATTATCTAACACTTTTCCAACGAGCTGCTATTTCATAGACATCTGCTTGTGTTTTACCGTTGTCTAAGACCTAAAAATAAATTATAAAAAAACTCCAAGGAAGGCAAACCAAGAAAACTATCCCTCTCCCAACCCCCCCCATTCACACTTACAAAAAACTTAGCAAGGAACTGAAAATCACTCTCAAAATAATTCAATTATTCCTTAACACTTCTAGAAGACCATGTAGTGAAAATTAATTTATAAGGTTATTATAAAGTTATAAACTTTTTTCAAAATTAAGGTGCATCCATTCATCATGGGACAGGATCAAAACTTAAATTTCTGGAAAAAAACACATGTATCTTATAATTCCAAACATAGTCAATAAATTTAATTTCATAAATTCTTTTTATCTACATTGATGATGTAATTAGCCTGAAACTTTTAACTGATTTCTCTCTAGTATTTAAAAAGACTTACCTTTTCAACTATCCATTTTTTTTAAAGCAGTGAATAAATCAAAGAGAACAAAAGCAGATGGCCCAGTTCTACATTTGGAAAGATAGCTATTAGCCTTGTAGTAATTATTTGAAAGAAGGCTTCTATGCTTGTTCCTCTCTTCAGCTGTATGCCATTTGGGCCTTTTAACCAGAATGAATCAACATCAAACCACCAGCTTTACACACATACTACACTTAAGAATGCCAAACTCAAGGCATGTCACTTCATTCCTCAGTGACCCTGCACAGAAATCTGAGGTGACGGTTTGATGGATGAGTATCCCAAGAGACAATGCAAATTGTGACATCACAGTTCTGTCTGTGTCCACCTCCCCCCCCCATCTAATTATTGCTTCTTTTTGACCAAAAGAAAACAGCCTTTGATGGGCTACAAAGCTTTCTCTCATAGTGGAAATTAACCGAGTGTCTATAGTTAAAGCTACAGTTTACATTTAATATGTTATCTTCATTTTTTTTTCTTTTTTTCCTTGTTGAGTGGGTATGGAAGCAAACACTCGGTGAAGAAATGACAGAAAAAAAACCAATCAATATTCTAGAGGCTTTTTAAAAGTCTCACCAAAATAGTGGCATTAACTAAAACACTTGGTTTTTACTGGTTTTTTTTTTTTTCATTAACTGTATGGTTCTGGTACATTTTTCTTTTTTGCAATTTAAGAATTTTATAATGAAATTTAGAAATTTCATTATTTATAAATTGTTATAAAGACTTTAAAAGTTTCTCAATAATGATATTTAGTTATAATTTAATTGTTCTTTATGGGCTTAAAGCAGATTCATCAACTTTCACCATTTTTCTTCCTTGTTGTTATTTAATCATTTAATTATGTATGACTTTTCATGACCCTGTGGACAATATCATTCATGGGGTTTTCTTGGCAAAGACACTGGAAAAATTTACCATTTCCTTCTCCTTCCAAAGAGAAGTTAAATGACTTGTCCAGGGTCATAAAGCTACTAAGTGTCTGAGGCTACATTTTAACTGAGTTCTTCCTGACTTCGGGCAATTAAGTAATAATAAGTTTGGAATCAGGAAGTCTAATGCTCAAGAATTCAAATACTGACTTTCATGACTGTGTGATCCTGCTCAAGTCATTTAACTCTGATTGCTGCAGTTCCTCATCTATAAAATGAGCTGGAGAAGGAAATGTCAAACCACTCTAGCATCTTTACCAAGACATCATCAAGAGTAGGGCATGACTGAAATGACAACACAACTTCCTGACTCCAGGTCCAATACTCGATCCACTGAGCCACCTAGCTGCCTCATTAGGAAACATGTCCATATCTCAGGTATCAATATCAGTAATTATCAGTATCAGTAGTATCTTTAAATTATTTTGAACAATTCACTTTACTCTGTGCCTCATGAGCTACCTAATTAGTGGGTCTGTTTTTAGGAATTAAATAGATTATAACCTTTCAGTTGTAATGAATCAATAAATAATTTGGGCTTCTTAGGAACAAAAATCCCACAAAAAGAAAAGTTATTATGTTCTTTATGCATAACACAGAAGCAATTTGGAAGGAGAGCTGGTTCAGGACATTGAAAGCCCGGGGTTCAAGTTCTGCTTTTGACACATTAACTCAGTGACCCTGGATGAATCACAATCTTTCAGTGTTTTAGGCAATTCTTTAAGATTGCAGTTATAGGAATAATGTCTTCATAGAAGTGTAATCATAGGTCCAGCTTGGATCTCAATTGAGGAGGACTGTTACCACTCTCCTTACTACTTATTAGAGTCTACATGTGACTGTTATATTTAGTTTTATTAAGTCAAGTCAAATTAGCAAGCATTTATTAAGCACTTTGCTATGTTCCAAGCACTTTGTTAAATATTGGGTAAAAAGAAAGGCAAAAGAATCCCTCCCTTTAAGAATTTCTCATTCTAATGAGTGAGACAGCATGTAAGAAAAAAAAACTAGGTACATACAATATATGTGTATTTTTTTAAACCTGCCTCAACAAAAGGAGCCTGATAATAATCAAAGGTTACACAGATGAAAAGTAATATCAGAAGGTAAGGAACTAGCAGCTGGTGGGTGGGATTGATGGTATGGAGTAGAGGGATAAAGGAAACAAGAAAAGACCTTCTGTGGAAAATGGGATCTGAGGTGCCTGAAAGAAAATGAAGAGAGGAAGGAGATTATTCAAGTATGTTGGACAGCCAGGACAAAGGCAAAAACACAAAATGGAGTATCATGTTTGAGTAACAACAAACAGGCCAGTTTATAGGAAACATCATATTAAAGAAAACATCATGAAATGAATTAAAAATACATTATGGAAACACTCAAGACAAACAACCAAGTATGTAATATACCCATCAGGCCATTGAGTATTGGATGGAGAAAATGGTTAAATGCAATTAAACCTAAATAGCTGGAAAGTTCACAATAAATACTGATCAAGTACAGAAGAATAATTCTATAAATTATAAAATTAGATATTTGCTATAGTGACTTGTAGACTGATATTTTTGAGCTCAGTTTGAAGCTATACAGTGAGGTAGAGAAGATATACATTCTTATTTCTACTTAGGGACCTAAGGCTAGTCATTCAATTTCAAATAAATTCATTCTGATTCTATTCAACAAACACTTATTAAATGCTATCTCTCTATATAAAGCTTTGTGCTAGGTACTCAGGATAAACACTGAAAAATAGCACATCTGCTCTCAACCAATAGACAAAATATTATCAAGATAAAATATGTATACAGATCACTTTAATAAAAGGTATAAAATGATTAGGGGCAGAGAAGAGATCAAACAAAATAGGCAGAAAGACACCAGGAGGGGGGATTCATTTTTAGCTAAAGAGAATCAGATTCCTCTTGAAGGAAATGGTACCTGAGGAAGATGGAAGAGAACATAGTCAATAGGAAGAGATAAAGGGGATTCCAGGCATGGGAGGGGATCTTCACAAAAGCCCAGCAGTGAGAGAAAGCAGGATGAGATCAAGGAGCATGAAGAAATGATAAGACATAAAAGTTGATTTACTAAAAGTGAAGGTGCAGAGAGAGATTAGAGAGTCAAGTAGAAGACTTGAAGGGAAAGTCAGACATCTGAAGAGGAAAAGGAAGCAAACTAATGAAAGATCAGTTGAAGAGATAGGCAGCGAAGACAGGAGAAATCATTGTCAAGAAAAGCAAAGACAGAACATATAACAAAGTGTGTGTAGTCAACTCTGCCAATGCCATAGACAAGTTGAGTAAATAAGGTCTGAGAAAGGGTCATTCCATTTGTCAATTGAGGGGCTATTAGTAACCTGTCAACATCAAGAAGGCTTTGGTAGTTTCTTTCTAGGTCACTTTTGCTTTCACTTGGAAATAGTGTTTTGTTGTTGTAACAGAGCACAGTATCATACAGTAAAGTTAATATAGGGTTTTTTTAGAATGTAGATTTCTTTTAGAATTCTTTACATAGACTTGAATTTGCATAATGTGAATTTAAGAACTGTCTATACATAAACGGAAACTGAAGGAAGATGGTGGCAATACTGGAGATGCTACATAATTGAGAAGGATACTTTTTTTTTTTAATGGATATTCTTGAAAGCCAAACTCATAATCACCCGAGGAGGTTGCACAGGTGGGTATATTGCTGTTGTGAGAAGCACTCTAGAGAGAAGAAAGTCAAGGAGTCATGGACTGAGCTGTGCTTGAATTTAGAGGTCAACCCTTTTCTTTTATAAAAGAGAAAATGGAAGCTTAATGACTGGTCCAGAGCAAAACAGCTGGTTAGTGATAAAACAAGGACTAGAAACCAAATATTTACCACCAGTTCAGTACTTGTTATTCTACACGATTTATTTGACCTTCAGCTTCATTTATCTCATCTAAGACTGTTATTACCTTATTCTAACTTGTGTTTAGTGTCTCGTCAATACTTTTATTTTTACATTGCTGTCACTTTCAAATATCCTCCCACAGTTAAAAGAATTACAATTAAATAAAAGACTAAAACTCCCAAAGGTGGGCCTCTCATTCCACACTTGTAGTCTATCACCTCTCTGCTGAGAGGAGAGAGATGTGTTTCATTATGGATCTTCAGTTGTGATATCTTCTAGCATTGTGTTGTGGTGACTTTGTATTTTATTGTCTTGGTAATTAGCTGAAGACTTAACTCTATCAATCACCTGAGATTTCCCTAATTTCTCAAATTCTTCATTTTTGTTGTTCCTTATTATATTCACATAAAATTTAGAGTTAGAAATATCTATTTTTCATATTTGCATTGACTTCAATTTTCTTTTACATCTACTGTTTAGCTTTTAAAAAGATACCTTAATGATTTGTCCAGAGTTTTAAAACATGTATTGAGTTTATTTAAGTGGTCTTAAATGTCTCTGAAATGCTGCATGGTATAATGCCTTGGTACTGATGATTGGAAAGGTCTGCTAAAACTCTTTTAATTTGGATCTAGAGGCTAGTTAGAATATTTCCCAGCAAGATACTTTAAAAAAAATTGTTGATGGTTGAGAAGATCTAAAGGCTGAGCTGAAGCATCTGTGAGTTTTATATAACAAGCATATTAAGTAGATAGTCTTGCTTTTAACATTTATATTGTCAAACAAGTCTGTATGTATTTCTCCTTGAGATGAAAAATGTAAGGCAACTAAGTGGTGTGATGAAGAGAGATCTGAAGGGGAAATCAGAAAAATCTGAGTTCAAATTCTACCTCATGACTCTGGCTAAGTCACTTAAAATTTCTCAGTCACAGTCTTCGTCTGTTTGTTGATTATAATAATAGTATGTATCTCATATGGTTGTTGTGAGAAGCAATTGAAATTAGGTATGTAAAGCATTCCGCTAATCTTAAAGGACAATTTAAATGTTACTTATTATTTTCCTAAAGATTATTATAAGTAGATCAGATATACACACAATATAAAACTTCTATGAACTCTATCAGTCAGTATCACTAAATCTTTTTTCAGTATCTTTTATCAAGAATACACCAAATTGAGTCATAAAAGTCTTACATGACTATAAACAACTGAACAACATATGCCAAGCACTGTGTTAGACACTGGGGACACAAAGACACAAAAGAAAGTCCCTGCCCTCAAGAAACTTATGTTATATCAGGGGAAATATGTGTGTGTGTGTATGTGTGTGTGTATAAACACATACCGTATATATATATATGTGTGTGTATATATATATAGAATATATTTTAAAATATAAAATACAAGATTGGTGGAAGATTAACATTTGGAAAAATTAAAAAAGGCTAATTCTTTGATGATCTGGTTAAATGAAAAGTTGAAAAATATAGCATAAATCATTTACTGCTATGATATTTACTAGCTCTGTGACCATGAGGCTGATATTTACTTCTTTGAAGTTGTTTGCTCGTCTGTAAAATGCGATTCATAATACTTGTATTTTTTTTAATTTTCTGTCTTTAAATTTTTATTTATTTATTTATTTATTTACTTTTAATACACATTGCTATTGCTTTATGAATAATTTGGGAGAGAAGAAATCTGAATAAAAAGGGGACAATCATGGGAGAGGGAAAAAAATCACAGAAAAAAAGAAGTGAACATAGCATGTACTGATTTACATTCAATCTCCATAGTTTTTTTTTTTTCTGGTTGCAGATGGCATTTTCTATCCAAAGTCTATTAGGATTTCCTTGGATCATTGAACCACTGAGAAGAACCAAGTCTTTCACAGTTGATCATCACACATTCTTGTTGCTACTGTGTACAATATATTCCTGGTTCTGCTTGTTTCACTAAGTATCGGTTCACATAAATCTTTCCAGGCCTTTCTAAAATCAGCTTGTTCAACATTTTTTAATAGAACAATAATATTTCATTACCTTCTTATACCACAACTTATTCAGTCATTCCCCAATTGATGAGTATCTGCTCCTTTCCCAATTCTTTGTGACTACAAAAAGAGCTGCTATAAACCTTTTTGTACTTTTCCCTCCTTGATGATTTCCTTGGGATACAGACCCAATAATGGTATAGCTGGGTCAAAGGGCATAATACTTGTATTAACTACTTCGAGAATTTATTGTGAAAGAAATATGTGGATATGAATTTGTCATTTCATCCTACCTTCACTTCTTCATGATTACTGTTCTCTGGTTTTTTGTTTTTTGTTTTTTGTTTTTTCTTTAAGATTTAAAAAAGACTCTAGGAAAGCTAAATTACCAGTGCCTTCACTTATAGCAAATCCTTCAGGAATACTGTATAGCAGAGATAATAGAAGAGATTTGTAGATATAAAAATAGAAATAAAAAAGGAAAGGGCAGCAAAAATGGTATTCATAGCCTTGGCAGTATGTAAAAGGTACCCAAAGTATGTGTCATAAATAAAGGAAGAACATTCTGTGGTGAAGGGTCAATGGGAACAGTTTCAAACTTCTGGTAATTAGCTGAAGACTGATTATACAAATCATTCCAATTAATAAAAAATGCAAAGGGCTAACACTAAAATTATGGAGATCATTTGGGTAATAGTAGAAGGAAGACACTGTTTCCAGCCAGACTCATAAACTGGTTGAATAGAAAACAGCTTTGAATAAACTTTGGCAAGCTTAGCTATTCAGCTCTGATTATTTCCTCCTTACTTATTCACAATTAAATACTCTATTATCCTTATCCTACAACCCTTATCTAAAAGCTTGATTTGCATAGCACTGACTCCTCTGGATTCCAAAAAAGAAACAAGAAAAGGTCATTCCTCTAATAATCTTGCATTTTTTTAAGTAGTTGTAAGCATATGGCTCTATTGCTTTTCTGTCATCTAAAAGAAGCTGCACTTTGAATGTATCTAACAATCTTTCCAAAAATACATGTTTTTTTTTTTAATTTTTTTTTGTAGCTGATTAGAAACTGCCAAGATTCTAAAATATGTCTGGTATCTCTATGCCTTACACAGCTACTTTTGGGATAAGAAAAAAAAATCTTACTTTTTATTTCAATGTTATATGTTCACTATTAATTTGTTAATAATTCACTCAAAATCATAGGATTATAAAATTATAGATACAGAATAGAAATGGATCTCAGAAGACACTTAAAAGCACAGTGAATGAATGGGCTTGGCACCAGGAAGACTATAATTAAAATCTAATCTTAGACTCTTACCAACTGTGTGAACCTGGTCAAGTCACCTAAATAATAATGGAGCTTAACTTTCATTAGTAACTTTTTTTTGCCTCAGTTTTCTCATCTGTAAAATGGGGGCAATAATAGTACCTCCTTCCCCAGGTTGTTGTGAATATATCATAAGGTAATCTTTATAAGAACACAATACAGAAACTGGCACACAGTAAATGCTTAATAAATGTGTTCTCTCTGTAGAAATAACTATGAAGTCGCAATGCAACTAGAATACTATTTTCACTTTTTTTTGTTGTTTTTTTCTTTCTCATTATTTTTGCCTTTTGTTCTGATTCTTTTCTCACATAATAACTAACATGGAAATGTGTTTAATATGATTGTTCATGTGTAACCTATATCAGATTGCCAACTTGAGGAAAGAGGCGAGGGCAAGGAGGGAAGAAAAATGAAAATCAAAATATTATAAAAGTAAATGTTGAAAAGTATAAATAATTTTTCAAAATAAAGTCACTGAGAAAAAAAAAAGTGTGTTCTTTTCTCTAGTATATCCCTTCATTATACAGATGAGAAAATCGAGGCATAGGGTGGTTAAGTGATTTACTCAGGTCTCTAAACTTGTAAACATCAGAGGTGGGTTATCCCAGGTCATCTAATTCAAGCCAGTGTCCTATTCACTGTGGTAAAGTAACAAAAATAGCTCATTTTATATCATAACTCTTTCCCCCATGTTTTAGCAAACTGACTTTATTATCAGACTTAGGCTCAAGAAATGATAATGAAAAAATAGTATTTCCATAGTAATTTAGTATTTGCAAATAATTATTCAAATATTGTTCAATTTAACCCTCACCTTAACCCTGGGAGGAAGATGTTCTTATTATCCTCATTCTTCAGATGGGTAAACTCTGACAGAATCAAGTTACCTGATTCACCAACAGCCATACAGTTAGGAAATGCCAGAGACTGAATTGGAATTCAAGCCTTATGATTCCAAGATGTTTTTAAATCTTGGAAATCTACATTTTCAAGATGGGGAAATTCAGGCAAGATTAAATTACATGAGTTGCCCGATGACATAACTAGGAAGTGCCAGGGACAGAATTGGAGTTCAGACCTTATGGTTCCAAACACAATACTTCACCCACTCTGCCACATAGTTACTTGAAGAAATCATTACAGAAATTAATGTCCATTTATACAAGGACTTTTTGTGCCAGCAAAAAAAAAATGGACCTTCCTTATAAATTAGATCCCTAAATTTTCTTTCCAACATATATCACAATTCTTATCCTCCCAACCTGGCTTAAACCTTGCTAATTTTGATGGAAAGGGCTTTAAAATGGAAGTTGAGAAAGACAGAAAACTGATTGATTAAATCAGATATCACAGAGAACAGCAGCTCTCATCCAAGAAGAAATAGATGCAATGAAAGAAAAGAAATAATGGAATAGTGTTTCTGACATAAGAAGTCTATATGGCAATAAAAAAATTGTAAAATAAAATAAAAGTGAACTAAGGAGCTTAATTCAAAAAGGAATGTCATAGATAGTGAGATATAGTGGCATGTGTCATGAGATAGACTCAGCAATAAAAGTATGTAGGTCATTCAAATGGAAAAATGGGATGGAAGGCGTGGTGGAATACTATTCTATAACAAGAAGTTATATGTGCAAACATCCAAGAAACTGTTTATTGATTTTCTATTGATTGGGAATGATACATGATTTTTAAAAAGTAGTTGAATAAGAATGGTTGAAAGATACTATTCATTTGAATAGATGGAATAATTTGTTTTTTATATGATCACAACGTCGTATGTTAGATAATTGCTTTGTTAGTTTTCGAATATATCTCGTAAAATGAGGTATGTCCATGGCCAGTAGTAGGGAGAAAGGGGATGATTACTTACACAAAACTGGTAGATGATTCTTTGTTCCAATCACAGCTTGGGGGCTGGCAATCCCTTTGATTTCCATACACAGACAAATCATACAGTGACTCTATAGATTTTCCAAGTGGTTTCTTACTCTTAACTGCTAGGCTCTGTGATGGATTCATTTGTTTCTCAAAATATTTCTAATGTACCACTCAGCAAGTTATAGAATTTTCCCTCTAGACAAGAAAACAGTCAGACAGACTGAAATTAAAGTTGAATTATGAAGTGATCATTCACTGTGTAGGCTCTCATGACAAGTTTACATTCTGATGTGGTGAAACTCCATCTCCCACAATTATCAAGAAGAAATGTGGAAATTAAATATTTTCATGAACACATACAACACTGACTTGGTATTTTTCCCCCTTGAATAAAAAAATGTAAACTATTTAAAAATGATAGTCTGTTTTATTTTTTAAATAGAAGATAGTTTAATGGGTCACTTACATTTATAGTGTATGTTGTGACAAGCATATGGAATGCCTCTATATGTATTTACATGGAATTGTAGACCTAGTTTAAAATGAAATTTTCATAAGATCTGACTTGATGATGATGGAGATTTAGATAAGGTGCAGGGATACCAAGTTCAGAGTGCTGTATTTAGGCTTCCATGAATGCTTCTGCAATCAACCAGAGCAAGAACAGTCTGGTAATTAAAACTTTGAGATCAAATGACCAGATAGATGGAACATCCTTTGAAACATGTGTGAGTACAACAGTTGCTAATCCTAATATAGAGAAAAAACTTGTTTACCCAGTCTTAGGATATATTGTGCAAATTGGTTGGTCTTATAAATCTAGGCATATGCTAGTAAGTGTCTAGCTCTCTTTAAAAAAAGTACCAATAACATACTTTTAATTTTTATCTTCATTATTACAATTTTCTTCATCACTTTCTTAAGTAGACAGTCAAAACTAGATTTATAACTTTTGCCAGTTTCTGAGATCTATTGAAAATTTAATAATCAGCTTTCAAAAGCTGCTTTAAATTGGCTCCAGCACAGCCCTGCTTAAAACAAACCTGAAAGCTTAGAGAAAAGGGTTGCACTTAGATTAAAAAAACCCTGAAAATCTTGCTATTCTTACTAGATTTTATTTCTTATGGAATATACAAGGTAGTAAATTTAGAAAATTGGATAAAAACATACCTTGCTTGAACATATTTACATAAAGGACTGTATAATCTCTAAAAAACCAAGAATATCTAATTGTTTTGATACTAGGACAGCATTATATACTGTTTTCTTCATATGCAAAATGACTTATTGAAAGTGTTAATGCTTTAAAATTCATTAATTATAGATATGTGAGAAGCTGAATATTTGCTACATTTTGTAAAAATGTATATTTTATTTTTATAATGAAAAAAAACAACTTTTAAAGTCCTTAGACAACAATGATAATATAAACAGTCTTTGACTTGAGAATACCATGTGTATATAAAAAAGATCAGCTAGTGGCTAACCCAAAGCTATCATGTGTATGATGGTGGTTCCTTGAGGCCCAAAGAATAGAAAGCCTTCTTTTAAGTCATAATCTCCTCCTTTTCCAGGTGCTATAACTTCAAAAGTTAAATCCCTTTTTAGGTGAGTGGTGGATTGGAAAGATCACTGCATTTGGAATCTGAGTTCAAATATGGACTCAACCTTTCACAATTTGTATGATCTTAGCAAAATCATTTAAACCCCTCTGGGTCTCATTTTCTTCATCTGTAAAATGAGCAAATTGCATTTGATTACTTCAAAAGTCTCTTTTAGTTCTATGGGAAATTATTATTCTATGGGAAATATTGTTGAATCAAATACAATTTTCTGGACTATCCCATTAATCTAGCCACCATTTATAATGTGGTTTCCAAAGTAAAATGTATTCTGAATTTCAAACTATCTTTCCAATTGAATTTTTGGAACAACAATAAGCCATTGTGCATGGCTTATCAATCAATAAGCATTTATTAATCACTGACAATGTGTGGGCACTATGCTAAAGAACGGTGAAACAAAGAAAAAAGTCCAATGAACTCAAGGAACTTATATCTTACCATAATTATTATGATACAAGCAAAAAACTCCAAACAAGCCCTATTTTTATTTATTGTGAAACCTGCTGTTTATGGAAGAATTATTTCCCATGTATACAGTGAAGCAAAGGATTTTTTTCTATATATGCTATTTCAAATCATCCTTTCAGATATTTTACCTATTACTAGATCAAGAAGTTAGGTTGGGAAAAAGTATATCATCTGCTCAGTGCTTAAAATATGAATTCACTTGTGCAGTTATTTGACCACCTTCTATATATTCCTGTTGTTCTTTTTTATTTTTTGAATCTGTTCTTTTTTTGTGGAACTATCATTTTTTTTAGTTTAAAATTATTTTATTTTTCCATTTATTTGTAAAGATAGTTTTCAACATTCATTTTTGTATGATTTTGAGTTCCAATTTTTTTCCCTCCCTCCTTTCCTTCCCAATACAGCAAACAATCTGAAATAGGTTATGTGTTGCTCTTAAACAATTCATGTGGAAGATAACTAGAGAAAAGGCACAATCCTTGCTCCAGGAATTTAAAGTTTAATTGAAGAGATAAGATTATCATGTAAAAAAACCAGTGACAGAGACATTTTATATATGTGTATGTATGATTGGATACATATATAGATGTATAGATGTATATTTATATAAAAATGATAACATATATACATTTGTATCAAAATCATTTCTTCCTTTCTTCAATAAATCATTCTCCATTTTGCTATCAAAATGATAATCCTAAAACACAGGTCTGTCAATAGTATGCCCTTATTCAAAAAGCTCCAGTGATTTCCTTTTAAAGATAAAATATAAACTCCCTTGTTTGGTGATTCAAGACCTCCACAATCTGACTCTAGCGTACTCTCTATAGATAGACCCATGACACATTACTCCCCTTCATACATTCTATATTTCAAACAAATGGCCTACTAATGTATAACATTATATTACCTATTTCTGGCCCTTTGTACATATTGTCCACCCATTCCTGAATTGCATTCTCTCCTGACCTTTGTTTTCTGCAATTTATAATTCCCTTCTGAGTTCCATTCAAGTACCACTATCCCCCCCAAGAATTCCCTCTAGAAATCACTTTGTATTTACTTCACACATATTTTAAACTTACTTGTATGTGTTGTTTGCATTGATAGATTATAAACTCCTTGAGGACAGGGACTTTTCCTATTTTGTCTTTATACTTTCAGTACTTACTGTAGTACCTGGCATGTAATAAGCAGTTCATAAATACTTGCTAAATGACTGTTTAGCCCAAAGAAAGTAAATTATACATTGCTAAAATAATATAACATGGGATCAGATTATGAAAATTCTTAACAACTATGAAGAGGAGTTTAAACTTGGAGTAAAAGGCAAGTAGATTTTTAAGTAGCAGGAAAGATGTGGGGGGAAAAACATTATTTAAGATTTGTTGCAATATGCAAGATGAAGTGGGAAAGATATTCAGAGGCAGTCCAGCTCAAAGGTATTATGGTAACTCAATGAGTTGATCATGGGGTGAAGAGTCTAGACTGAAAAAAGAATGGAAATAAGAAGAGAAATGGACAAATATGAAAGACATTTCAAAGAAAGAATTGATAGATTTGATTGTAGCCTAAATGTATAGATAGGAGAGTCAAGATAACTAAATTCTTAAACCCAAATGATAAGTCATAGCAACAAACTGGTTATCCTTAAAAGATGAGATCTAAATATACAAATGACTTTTGAAAGGAAATACATAATGTACCTGTATATAAAAGTGAGAAGCAGAGCAAGATATAGTGCAGACAGAAGAATCCTTAATGTGAATTTCACCTTGGCACTTATTGCCTCTATGACTTAGGGCAAGTAACTAACTTTTGGGGGTCTCAGTTTCTTCATCTGTAAAAAACTGGGGGGTAGAGTTAATTTCTATAAACTTTCAGTTATCTAAGTTCTAATCATGGAGAAGAAAATGGCAAAGCATTCTAATATATTTATCAAGAAAAACTCGGGGCAGCTAGGTGGTGCAGTGGACAGAGCACCAGCCCTGAAGTCAGGAGGACCTGAGTTCAAATCTGGTCTCAGACATTTAACATTCCCTAGCTGTGTGACCCTGGGCAAGTCACTTAACCCCAATTGCCTCAGCAAAAAAGAAAGAAAAAAAAAAGAAAAACTCAAGTGGGATCAAGAAAATTCAGACATGACTAAACAACAAAAGCTCCAATCATATGAGCCTTCCATACAATAGTTTTTGTATCTAAATGAAAGAAGAAACAGAAAGCTGAATAATAGCTAAATCCTGTGTATTAGTCAAATGGTGAAAAACTTTAATAACTTTTAATAGATGGAATTGAATATAGGCAGAATATTAAGCAGAGAGAAAGGATTCATACTAACTCACAAGCAGAAGGAAAAATAAACATTCATTCCAAAGCAGTCTCTGTTGATGCAGGCAAAGGTTACAGCAACAAGACTGTTTTCCAACAAAGTGTGAATCCCATTAAGGCTAAAGTGTTATCACATCTTTACACACTAGCTGGAGCCAATTTAGGACCTGATCAATCTACTTCTTGAGGTTGGTAGCTCTGATCTATGAAAACATGCCAAAATGGTGAAGCCATTAAAAAAAGTCTCCATGCAAGAAATCCATGTTTAAAATCGTAGCTTTGGGGAAGATTTTGAGTTGGCACAAACTTAACTAAATAGCCAAACATAGAGAACTACAAAGTCCAAAGAAAGGATGCTGTATCACTTTCCCTATTTCTTATTCTCATCCTTTTCCCAAAGTCAGGATAGATGAAATATATCATTTTGAGGAGCTATGAGTGGAAGGAAAACCCTTTCTTTGCAAAATTTTGCAAGGGAGCCTCAAATTTAAACATTTTTCTCCTTTAAAAATAAATTAAATGAAAACTACAAATATAAAATACATGGAAACTCTCAATAACCTGATCTCATGACTGGTACCCAGGTGATATACTAACTTTAATTTTGTAGCCAAATAAAAGTTGATTGCACTTTTCAACTGTTCATTTTAAAGTTACCCCTAATCAAAACATTTGTATTTTTCTTTTTTATGGATCAGTATCTGTTGATTCTTTCTCTGTTGCCAGATTTGATAATTAACTAGAACTAAATCAAGCAATAAAATAAGGTCATATATTCTCATAAACAGAATTCCAAATATACTGACATATAGTAGGATATGATTATATCAGCACTATTAATATTGTGAAAGTTGTGTAGGGTTCCAGTTGTGTTAGTTAATAAGATCAGTGCAGAAATGCATTTGCTGTTATTTTTATTAACAGAATAAAACTAGAGGACTTTCAATTGTTAAATTTAGATTTATGAATTAAATGTGTGTCCTGAATGTGTATGATTATTGCCCTGTTATGCATTGAACATAAATAGCATTTGTATCCTGAGGTAAAAACAATCTGATTCCCAAGCTCCCAAAGCAGCACCAGCTTGCCAAGAATGAGGAAATAAAAAAAAAAAAAAAAAAACCCACTGGTAATAGCATTCAGTTGCTCACACTTGAATTAAGACGACTGTGGTTTAGAAATTTCCCTTATTTTAATTACAGCAAGTAAACTATTTTGCCAACTCTCTTTGGGCAGCTCAATTTACAACCTAGCTGTCTGGGTTTAAAATGAAGTTGTCAAAAGTTCCAGGTTGAAATTGTTTTTATGGCAAGAATGTTTATTGTAATATGTCTCCAAAAATCATGAAGAGACAGTTTGGGAAAACAATAATGTCTTCTAGCTGAACATGGTGTAAAAGTGCCTTAATGGACCAAAAGAAGCTTTAAATGAAAAATTCTGCATCCTCATCTTTGCTGAAGGGAGCTGACAAAGTATTCAAGATGCCTCTGACTGTATGCTGTTGTGAAAGCATATAGGCAATTTCAATAAGTACAATATGTACTATGGTTTTAGGGCTCAACACCTGGACTAACACATTTTTCATTAAAGTCCTCCCCTAAATGTTTATATAACTACCAGGAGAGTTTGTTGATACTTAACAAAAATTCTATTTGACAGCTTGCCCTTTCCTGCAATTAAAAAACAATAAAATTTAGAACTTTATATACATTTCAGCCTAAAATGCACTGCTGCAGCTGTATTCCTGGAGCACGTGTAGAGCACTTATTCCAGAATGTTAGCAATAAAAATTGTTCTCTCTCTAAATTATCTAGACATCAATAGGTTTAACCTTTGAGAAATGTCACGAATCCTTTCCAAAATGCCACCTTTTGAAGTGTTCATACAACTAAATATCTATTCCCAATAACTAGAATCACAATAAACTGTCTGGAGCAGAGATACTATTCTTTATTCTCTCTCCATCACTCCCCTTGCTTTAGAGTTAACCCATTTTAGCTGGTAATGATGCAGTGCTTAGTGTCATAGAACCATTCAGTGAAAAAACAAAAATAACAGCAACAGCAATAACAACAAAAGCCAGCCTGTTGGTTATTTACCCACCCTGCCCATAGCAGATCTAAAAATAATATTAGAAATTGGTAGGGGTGGGATAGACTGTGAAAGTAGATACATTAACAGGAACAAAAACAAAATTAAAAAAAAGACATGGTGGAGGCAGGAAAAAATTTAAAAGAGACACAAAATGACACAAACCTAACTATTGGGACATTTTGTAAAAGGGCTAGGTATATTTATATGCCTTAGTAACTACTGAGGGCATCACTGTGTTATAGCACCATATACTAATTTCTTTTCATACTATTGCTTTAGGCCATGAAAGTTTTTTTAAAAAAACAAAATAATACCCAAATCTTATTTCATGTTCTCTGGTTTAAAAAATGGCATGATATAGTATATTTTAGACTATTATCAAAAATGTCTCTGAAATAAGCTCAGATTCTTAAAAGTGTACTGGAGAAAAAATCATTTGTATGAAACAATGATTTTTCTGACAATTCTAGAAAAAAAATGAGACTTTAGGATAGATGATTTTTATGCTGTATGCCTTACTATTATGGGTAGTATGTGTGTGGGGTGAGGGGCACTAGGAAAAGAGTGGGGAATGTGGCTAATCTGAGCTCATATTTTTAAAAATTTTATTAAGCAACAACTTGACAAAAACCAATCATACCCCCTCAAATTCCCCTTACTTCATGCATCCCATTCACCACTTTTGCTATTCAAGCCTCTATAAGAATAGACACACAGAGACACATACTCACACAACCCCCCTAACAGCTTGGGAGATGGAAGAAGGTAAAAGTACATAGAGGAGACTTTTCTCTTGTCTCTATAAGGTTAACAGCATTTCTTTTCCCTTATTAACTTAAGACTAGGAATGTCATTTTGCATTCCATTTTTGTAGATTTGGAATGAAATTTGGGGCAATGTGTCTTTACAGGTATATTTAAATGCTACAGTAACAGCAATCAAAAAAACCAGGAATTGTCTTGAAGTTTTGTCTCTAATGCTAATAAAATGACCGGCATCTCACTTCTCTATGAATGAGGAAAAAGAAATGAATTGATTCTTTCAAAAAATAGTATTCATCAAAATGCTTTGATAAAATGTTTCAATATGCAATAATTGTTATTTTTTACACAACTAATTCAATGTATGGTCCTATGTTTCCTGAGTGTGATACAGTAGCCCTTCTACCTTTTCATGGAGTTTTTTAAAAGCATTTAGGTATCAGCTTCCTTTATGATGTCATTAAGTACTCAAAGCTTTAGTTTGACTTTTTATGATGCAAATCCAAATCTAATGAGAGCCTAGGGAGCTTTGAAGTGCTACTGAGCCCAGTTGTTGGTTCTGAGAAACCAAGGAGTATGACAGCATTCAAAATGGTCTCCCACCAGCTGTGTCCCCATTCTGTTCACTAATACTTTATGAGCCTCCAGACCATGTTAAATGCTGTTTTTTTTTCCTCTCTGAAATCAGTAATGTTATGCTGCATTAACTGGCTTCTGGTTTGGCATTCTGGTTATCAATAAAAGTTTTAAAGGCACACGCCACTTGTGGTACCAACACACATTATAGCAAGAAGGAAAATAATATAGAAATTTTAGTATAATGCTTAGAACTAAGTAAAAAAAAAACCCAATAAAACAAATATTGAGGTCATTTTTACTCCTAAAGGTCAGAATGTTATTTTGTTTGTTCTAAGGCATACAAGTACAACTTTACCAGGAATGATGACTCAGGTTTCACACTTTATTTGATGATGTTTGGTTAAAAGCCATGGTTACTTATTGACTTTTGCTTTGAAGTCATAGAATGAAGTAGAGATAAACAGAATTAGCCAATCTTTCAGCTAAGAAAAGCTAAAACATGTCTAACAATTAGCTAGAACTTCAACTCAGAAGAACCCTGATGCAAGGAAAGAGCAGTATGATGCCCTCCAACAAGGAGACAGACATCTAATAAATAGCCTTGATGTTCAAAAGACACAAGTTAGATGACTGATGGAAAGCTTCTTCTCTAGAAAGACTAAGCATCTTTCTGTGTTAGGGAATATTAGCCAATAAGAGCCCAGTTCTGGGAGTGTGTACATTGGACTCTGTTGCCAACTCACAGGCTGGTGGAGTTCCATTAAGAAACAATTAATTATAACTTCTTGCTTGTAGCAGAGTTAGCTGGGCTCCCCAATGAACAGTTACAGATAAATGATGCGTATTTGCCTAAGCAAACAGTAAATAAAAGGTGTTTTTCTCAGTTAAACAAAGATTACAAAAAAACAACTAGATACTGGTTTAGAAAGTGACATCTTTAGAAAGTGATATTTTCCAAGAAGGAGACTCTATTTACCATGACCAAACATCTTGGCCTGGGTCAAGTACCAATAAGGAGAGTGGATTGAACTTGGAGGCAGCATCCTTTCTATCTTCAGTCATTAAAACTCCTTGGGCACAAATATATCCCACAAGAGTCTTGTAACATAGGTTACCAGCCCATATTCTCCACAAATTCAGATTAAATAATGTTGGTGTATAGTTAGTTCTAATGAGGACTGTTTTATTGGTCAATATCATCAACTAGTTCATGCATTTTGATCACAAGAGCTTAATCTATCCAAACTGTGTCCAGATTTTCCTATGATGACATGGATAAACTAAAGAAGTAGTTATATATATATATATGTATATACACATGTATATACATATATATATACACACATATATATAAGCAGATGATAATATTTTCTCAACTAGTATATATCATGTAGGTAATTTGATTTTTTACCATGTAGGTATTACCATTATTATACCATATAGGTGTCCTTGGTTTATTGATACATTTTCATTGCTGTATGCTCTAAGTTGGAAAAAGACAATTAGATGTCATAATGTATAGAAGGTGCTGGATCTGGAGTAAGGAATACTGAGTTCAAATCTGGCCTCAGAAACTTACTAACTATTGATTCTGGACAAGTCACTTAGTTTCCCTTTGCTTTAGTCCACTGGAAAAGGAAATGTCAAACCACTCCAATATCTTTTTCAAGAAAACCTCATGGACAGTATTGATGTGCTATGGTACATGGGTCATGAAGAGTAAGGAAAAACTTAACCACAACAAAGTTAGACTACAGCCTTATTATTTACTGTTATGTCTACTGAATAATGTAAAAGTCTTCCTTTATTTGAATATATATATAAATACTTAAATAAGTAGTTATTATACAGTTTTTTTGACATATTGCAGACTACTAATAATGACATAATAATTATATAGCACTTTAAGTCTAAATAATAAAATAATACATATACTATGATAATACAGATTAAGTGTCTAATTATACTAATTCAGTGTCTGAAAACTTTAAGTGCTATATAATTGCCAGGTATAATAATAATTATTATATCAACTATTAATGAACTATTATAGAAAGTGTTTATATGGCACTTAAAGTTTGCAGATTACTTGCCAAATATTCTCATTTTATCTTCACAATAAACCTAGGAGGCAGATATAATATTGACCTCACTTTACAGAAAAGGAAACTGAGGCATAGAGTAAATGACTTACACAGAGTGAGACAGTTTACTTACATAACTTACAGTAAATCTGTATCTCAGGCAGTATTTGAACTCAAGTCTTTCTTACTCCAAGTTCAATTTTCTATTCTGCTATTTCACTTAGTTGCCTCTAGTAGATCTTGTTTGCTACTAGGCTTATATTTGCATGCAGTATATGAATATCTATGTCCTGCTGATATAGGAATGTACCATGTCTGAATATAATTCAGACACACCTTGTCAAGCAATGCTGTACATTATGCTATGTCTATTGCATTTACAATTCTTCTTTTCTTAAAGTTTTGAGTTCAAAATTCTATCCCTCCTGCCTCCCTCACTTTCCTCCCTCCCTGAGATGATAAGTAATCAAATATAAATTATACATGTATTGCATCTTCTGTTGATATTTTTTTGGTGATGACTACTTGGGACACATGGTGATTATTTGTTTGATCCTGCCTTTGAAAGGAACTGAAAGGTAGAAAAAAGCAAAACTATCAAGCAAGAGATAGAGAAGTAAGCAGGGAAGAATAAAGACTTGTGACCTGATTGGGATAGGAAAATGGTAGATTCTGGAGATAGTAGAATCTCAGCTTGAGTCTAGGTGATTGAACTGAGAATCATCTGTTATTTTGCTCCCTAGTAACAGAAAAAGGCAATGAAGAGTCTGGGATAAAATCCCAAAACCAGAACTGAAAACATGCGAAATACAATAATGGGACTGTAGTAATAGTATCTTTCATTTATTTTCCTTTTAGTGGTTTCTTGAGGGTGCAAAGACCCTTTCACTAGTTATCCAGCCAATTCCAGTGCTTTTTTCAGTGAAAACTAGATGGAAGTAAATCCTATGACATTGTTTGTTAAATGAGGGCCTAAAGTGAGCACTCCTTCTACCCCATTATTTAGGCCCAATATTGGGACAAAAACAAGACACTCATAAGTGATAGAATAGTTAAGAAAAGGACACTTGCTTAATCCTAATATTGTAAGGATGTGCAGCAAAGATATAGTAACACAATTGCAGTAAATGACTCCTGCTTCTCCCCCTCATATGGAAATGAGACTGTTCAACAGGCTGGGTTTCTTGATTTGAATGGACTTCCCACACCCAAATCTGAAGGGGACCTACCCCTATGAATGATGTTCTATGCTTCTAGGTGATGGGGAAGCCATAGTGACAAAGGCCACCTGATATTGCATCAGGTACAGCTTGATACTGTTTCTTCCCTATCCCAACCCCATCCCTTACCTCCACACACATACCAATCAAGTGCCAGCTTTGTCACCTTCAGGGAGGGGGAATCTAAGCTATATAGCATAAAGGGAAGAAGGAAGAAAAACTCTAAGAGATAGTGGTCCCTCTCATTGTTTCTCTTTTCCTTTCTCTCCCCTCTCCTTGTAAGTTACTTTTTAAGCATTTTCTTATTACATGTGCTTCCATGTAGTCATTTGCATGTGATCTCCTTCGGCTTATTTTTATGTTAACAGTGATAGTGGGAACTAAGGGAGGAGAAAACCCCAGGAGAGAAATAAAGTATTGGGGTCCATTTCTTTGGAACCCAAATCACTGTTGCTTGAGCAAGGCTTTTGGGAAGGGAATCAAAGAGCTAAGCCTTTGGAGAGGAGACAAGCTGCTTGGGGAGAAAAAGTTCAAGACTAAGGAGTAGATCTCAGCACATATGAATTCAGCAGCCACAGAAGACAAACCATAAGGTGCTTGCCACTGCTTCCCATTGCCCTGAAAGTCTATGCTAGCCTTATCAGGAAGGATCATCCATGTAAATTGGAGGCACCATTAAGGAAGCCCAGAGTACAAGAGTACCAAAACAAAAAACAAAAACAAAACAAAACAAAACAAAACAAAAAACCCAAACAACAAAAAAAGATAGGAAAAAATTGTGCATTTCCCTTGAGTCCCTAGCTTGGTTTATAGAACACTGTCCCCTTGTGCTCATCATTACCACCCGATGGTTACATAACTACAATTGGTTATATCTTGATAGGCATAAAAATAGAAATAAGCATACCTGGCAGATATTGCAGGTTAGGTTGACAGACTACTGCAATACAACAAATATCATAAAGCAATTCACTCAGATTTTTTTGATTTCCCAGTGCTATATCTTTTTTTTTTTTTTTTTTTTTTTTTTTGCTGAGGCAATTGGAGTTAAGTGACTTGCCCAGGATCACATAGCTAGGAAGTGTTAAGTGTCTGAGATCAAATTTGAACTCAGGTCTTCCTGACTTCAGGGCTAGTGTTCTATCCACTGCGCCACCTAGCTGCTCCAGTATGTATATATCTTAATTTTTTAAAAAAAATTGAATTTCTAAAAAATACTAACCATTATCTGTGCCTTTGGTGAGTTATAAGCTTTTTGCTAGTGGAGGGTCTTGCCTTGATATTGATATATATTAACTGATCAGGGTGGTGGTTGTTGTGAAGGTTGGGGTGATTGTAGGACAACATTGAAGTTTGCCTCCTTGATCGACTCTTCCTTTCACTTGAACACTTGGAAGCCATTGCAGGGTTATTAATTATCCTAATTTCAATATTGTTGTGTCTCAGAGAATAGGGAGAGGATTAGGGGAATGGTGAGTGGGTGGAGTAGCCAGAACTTAATATCTATTGATCAAGTGCATTGGCTTTGTCTTTTACCTGCATAGTTCCTGGCATACCAAAACAATCACAATAGTAACATCAAAGATCACAGATCACAGATCACAGAATATCAAAACTTCTAATAATAATGAAAACATTTTGAAATACTGTGAGAATTACCAACATATGACAGAGAGACACAATTTGAGAACAGGCAGTTAGAAAAATGGTGTCAATAGACTCAGAGTTGCCACAAACCTTCAATTTAAAAAAAAAATATGTAATATCTACAAAAATGCAATAAAGTGAAGTAAAATAAAATGAGGGATGCTTGTGGGGGTATGAAGGAAGACTATTTCTGATTGGGCAGAATAATTGAGAGGGTCACATTGAATGGAATCTAGGAGGATATGAGGATTTTAATATTGAGGGGAGTAGAATTCCAGGTTGAAGAAATACTGTGAATAACAGCAGAGGTGGGAAACTGGAGAATACTCTGGAGAGGTTGAGTAGTTTAATTTTGAATAGGAAGATGAATAAGGGGAGTAACAAGAGACAATACTAGAAAAGTTACATGGGGTCAGTTTATGAATGATATTAAATATCAGACCAAGAAGTATGAATTTAATTCTGAAAATGATAGTCCTTGAAGAATTTGGAATAGGAATATTGAATGGTCAAAATTCTGCTTTAGTAAAGTAACTCTAACAGCAATAAATATGAGGAAGAAGGAAAGAGACAACATCTGAAACATGGAGACCAGTATGTAACTCTTTTAACAATCCAATGGTAATGAGGCCATAGATTATGATAGCACAATTGGAAAATAAACTAGAGCTGCAATTTTAGGTATTGTTATTAATGGATATATTTTTAAAACAATGCAGAAATTTAAGGCAATGTACTATTTTAAAGGAAGAGATTTCAAACAATCTATTTTTCTAATCTATGGCAGGCATGACAGTATATCAAACCTATCATTTATTAAATAGTGAAGATTATGCTGTATAGGACAAAGTTCACAGATTGTAGCAATACTATTATTTTGTTTGCTTTCAATATATGAATTATTAAAAGTAAGTTACAATATCATTATGTTGATAACTTCAAAATGAAAGCAGGGAGAGGGCTGTCTCCACTTTGTGAAGTTATTTAGGATTTAATATTCCCTTTGGGAAATCAACAGGGATCTTAGGAATTATTTATATACTCCAAGTCAAGTGTGGTTTAAATAAAGGCAGTTCATTGCTATAACTTTGTGAATTTTTTTCTCCTATGTGACGACCTACCTATTGAATAAAGGGAAATAATAATAAATCAGCTGACAGAAATATGGTTTCTGCAAATTATCTGGCCATTATACTTATACATATTAGCTTTTTATTGTTTTCTAAAAAAATACAGACATATGTATATTGGTTTTTAGTATGCCATTCAAAGCACATAGATTAATATTTGGGTATAGTAAGGTAAAAACACTAATATTTAAAAACATCTTTCAGATGTATGCTTTGGCAGTGTACATAGGTGCCTAGGCACTTATAAATATTTAATCTTTAATCTTTTTTAGAAAGCCTAACGAGCTAAAAAATTAATCGATTAGCTAAAATATCTGAAAGCATGAAAAGGGTTCTTGCTTTTAAGAAGCCAAAGGAAACTATGCATAATTCAAATGGACTCAAGCCTCCTCATGCATATACTTGCATTTTAGGACCAAATAATGTTGGGTAACAGTAAGATAAAAAAAACAAAATCAAGAAAATCTAGGTTTTTGTAAACAGTACTGATATTTGTTTTATTGTATTCTGAGGGCTCTATACTGAATGAATAGCCAAGTATCAAGGTCAGGAGAAAGGGAAAACAAATGGGGAAAAAATGGGTTAAAGGAAGGCACTTACTCCTGGGAGGCAGCACAAAGAACTCTATAGAAAGGAAACAGTCTACAGAAAGCACTTTCACTTCAAGGTAAACCCTATCTAATTTTCAATACTGCTTTCAACATTCCCCCCCCCCCCAGTTTCTCTGTCGTTTTAGATAGGTGTGTTTCATTGTAAAACAATTATATTCTTCAGATTTGAAGATGAAAGGAATCTTTAGGGTTTTACAATCCAGAGATATAAACAATAACACTCCAGAGTAAATCCTGAACAAATGAAAATGTAATTAGGAGATATTTAATAAATTAAGTTTAAAAATGCAATAAAATATGGCTAATGTTAATATGTGCTTTTCTAAGTCAATATGTGCCAGGAAGGATCCTATATAGGGTTTAATGATTTCAATGCTATTGATTTTAATGCCACCGATTGTCTATTGCTATTATTTTCAGATAAATTAAGGCCCCAAAAGACAAGATGATCAATCCAAAGTCACAAAGGTAAGTGGCAAAACCAGTTACCAAACCAAGATTATTTGAATACAAGTCCATTTTTTCCCTCACATCATGAAAATTACCACATATGAAATTTTTTTATAATTGGCATCATATATACAGAGCCCCTATCAGAATTCTGGGTCCTTTATTTTTCAATCTTACTTTTTAAAAATGTGTTTATCCTAGAAAGAAATTAGTCACTTGAGATTTCTTTTTTTTTTCAAAAAGTGAAAAGAAATGTCAGAAAATTCCAAGCAGTGATCTAACTTTATTACTAAAAATAAATGCAAAACAGTATATGTGATTTCACTTTGCATATAATCACTTGACATTTATTTAACATCAACATATGTAACATTTACTCCAACCTCTGCCTTTTTTTCCAGTGTCTTCCTATTTATTAGTTAATTTGATTTTGTAGTAGTCTATAGTTCCAGTGTTCCAGATTATAGCTTTTTGCCATTTAATTATTTTCAGTCATATCAAACTCTTTGTGACCCCATTTGGAGTTTTCTTGGCAAAGATATGGGACTGGTTTGACATTTCCTTTTTTGATTCATTTTATAGATAAAGAAACTAAGGCAAATAGAATTAAGCTACTTGCCCAGGGTCACACAGCTCTTAACTATCTGAGGTCACATTTGAACTCAGGAAGATGAGTCTTCCTAGCTCCAGCCCCCAGCACTCTAGCCACTGTGCTCCTAGCTGCACAATTTACAGCTAGATTAGCTGAAATTATTCAATGCATATATATATATATTATATATATATATATATATATATATACATATATATATTTGCAGAGATATCTTTGACCCAACTAATAGACCCTAATTTAAAAAGTCAGAAAGCCCATAAATTCTTTAGCAGAATAGAGTTGGTAGGGTAGGTGTGGCAATTTTCTGCAATTGTCTCTAAACAGGATAAGTCTATCTAACTGCTTCAAATGAATGTCACTCTGTTCATCCAATGAATTAATTGAACAAATTCATCACATATTATTGTACAAGGCACAAGGGTAGTTACAGTAGGAGTAGAGGCTAACAGATGCCTCCTGGCAACCCATAAACTTCCCAGAGGCAGGAAAGAAGTGAAGTTTCATTGAAGGAGTGACAAAAACAGTCAATGACCGTGTGGAAATAATGGATTTTTCAGCAGCTACTGGGGCTGGTGATTTTTGTCCTGCTTAGTTAAGCCAATCTTAATGATATCTAATTCTCATTATCCAAATAGAAACATATCACTCATTTTATTTCCTGTTGACATTTGTTGGATTGAAAACTGTATAAAATCATATGAATTTTAATAAGTAGTTAAAAGCTCTCTCTCTATATATATAAATCCTTAAAAACAAATACCTTCCTCCACCTATTATTCTATATAATGACTATTTAGCCATACTGAATTATACCCTGAAAACCAAAATAGCATCTGTAATAAAATGATACAGCCAGTCAATATATGTTTGCATAGTTTTGAGATCAATTTATAGAATAAATTCATCACATTCTGTATCTCAGATTCATGATTAGGCACAGACACCTAATTTACAAACAGCACACTACTCTAAAGCAAATACAAATAGGTCCAGAACATGTCCCCTGCTTAGGATTAATGAGTTTAGAAGATAAATGGAACTTTACAGGTCTTCTAACAAATCCCTCATAGGAAAAATGAGCTCCATGGGGTGGGGGAGACATTAAGTGATTTGTCCAAGAGGTTTGTCCTAAGAAAGGTGGGCTTCCTAACTCAAGTTAACTAATTCCAAACCTAACATGTTTCTACCACTCCATATGGGATCACTGCCAGCATTTTTCAGCTGTTGGGGAGAGACAATATGATTGGATTTGGGGGTAAAAGATGGATCTATCTGTAGTACAAATCCCCCCTTCTGATACTTACTACTTTTGTATCTTTGAACAAGTTACTTAGCTACAATAGGCCTCAGTTTCTTTATCTATGAAAATGGGGAGATTAAACTGATAGCCTTTAAGGTTCTTTACAGCTCTAAATTTCTAATCCTAAGAGCCTTTCCATTTCTTCATTCATGTATTCATTAATTTCTTCATTCATCCAATCACCATGTA
Source organism: Myrmecobius fasciatus (assembly GCA_023553655.1). Classification (NCBI taxonomy): domain Eukaryota; kingdom Metazoa; phylum Chordata; class Mammalia; order Dasyuromorphia; family Myrmecobiidae; genus Myrmecobius; species Myrmecobius fasciatus. The sequence goes on from JAJPUD010000006.1 coordinate 753,791, forward strand.
CTTACTGAAAATTTATTATATTCAAGGTAATTGATAAATAAATAATGACATAAAATGTAGTCATATCCTTGCCTTCAAACACCTTACAATCTAATTGGAAAGAGCACATTTAAGAAGTCAAATAAGAGCACAAGAGATTGTATTCTTTAATTATCCTCTTCTCTCTTCTCTTCAATTCCATTTCTCTACATCCACTAAAGCCAAAGAAAGGAAAACCAGAGGGAACCAATGTACTTTATTTCCCATTTTTGTTTCATCTTAAGCTCAATATTATATTGATATACTGAATAGTTTTAATAAAGGTTGACCAAATCGATCAGTTTTCTTGTTAAGTAATATAACAATGTAGTATTTAAGACTTTCCAGTATGTGTATGTTACTGCTGTTCAGTAGTTTGGCTTTTATTTTTTGACTTTTTCAAATGTGACTCCATTTGGGGTTTTCTTGGCAAAGATACTGAAGTGGTTTGCCATTTCCTTCTCCAGCTCATTTTACAGATGAAGAAACTGAGGCAAACAGAATGATATGATTTATTCAGGGTTAAAAACTATCTACCTATATCTATTATTTTTTATAAAAAGAGGAAGTTCTCTAAATGGTTTTTCAATTAGAAAATGGAACTTTGGAGTTCACCCTAGGCACAGGGCTGTCTGGGAAGCTTCCAATGGGGCTCTTTTAAGATACTATATTTAGACTTTTAGTGTGGTTCCCAAAGTCAAAACAAATTTATCCCTATAATTACAAGCTAATAAAACACATAAAGATTTAAGAGTTATTTGCAGACATATTGATTCCATATATAACAATTAGGAATCTGGGTATCTTAGTTATTCCTCAGTCATGTAACCTAGATTCTACAACTACATTTTATTTGGACTGTGCCTTTCATCTCTTTTCCTTTATTTCCTGTCTTGGAAAGAATGGAAAAGATGTAAATTAGAATCATCAAGATGACTGGCTGAACTTTAAAGACATGTGAAAGTTTTGTATATTCACTTCTATGGAGCCAAATACTAAAAGTCAGTCAATAAATGTTTTTTAAGTCCCTACCAAGGGAGTTATGAGTCCTTTTCTCATGATTAGGGTTGAAGTTTTTGGTGAGTTTCAATGAAATTTGTGTGAACTAATACGTTTTCTATTAGTATAGTGGAATTGAGGTTGAAATGTAAATACTCATCTCAGAAAATCACTTGCAATGAAAACGAGAAACTTTAAAAGGACATAAAATTTTATACAGAGTATTGCAAAATTCTATTATATAAAACCACAGTAAGACTTTTGGGACATCATGTATTACATAAAGTAATGAAGTTCTTTGCTTATAAAAAAGAACCAGTTACTTATAAGAAGCCTTTTTCCCATGCCCAAATATTTACAAAAATTCCTTTTAAGTATTAAAGGTGAGAAAACAGCATACTTAGATACCTGATGATAAATTTGTGAATTTATTTCAAGAAATGTTGAGAAACCTATGTTGTAAAGTTGAAGAAAAAAATGTTTTAAAGGAATCTCTGGCCAGTATTGGCTGATTCACATTCACTCATTCAGCATTATTGAGTACCTACCCTGAACAAAGTAAGATTCTCAATGCTAATGGGAATACAAAATGAAGTGTTACTTGCCTTCAAAGGGCATCTAGAGGGCAGAATGGGTAGAATGTCGGGTCCAGAGTTCAAAGGATCTGAGTTCAAAATTGGCCTCAGACTCTTACAAGCTGTTACTCTGATCAAACAAATTTATCCTATTTACCTCAGCTTCCTAATCTGGAAAATGAGCCAGAGAAAGTGGCAAATCATTTTCCTGTCATTGCTGAGCAAACCCCAGATGGGGTCATAAAGAGTTGGACACAAATTAAATGATTGAACAAGAACAAGAGCAAATGCTTGCTTTGTCACTTGGATCTCATTCCTTTTTCTATTTTTTCCCTTTAGCAATGAAAATGATTTTAGAATTCTAGTTTATTCTGTCATTCATTTTTAAGAATTTTTTGCTGATATTTTATTTATTAAGCATCTTAATCAATAAGATAAACAAAGAAAAATTTGAAATAAAATTCTTCATAAGCTATAAACTGCCCATTTAGGTTCCCTTACTGAGTCATAAACCCACTTTACCATTAGTCAACAAGCATTTATTGAGTACCCACTATATACTGTGAATTCAAATACAAGGAATGAAATAATCTTAGGTTCAAGCAGCACTACTCCAGCTCTTTCTTCTGCCATGGTCCAGGGATCCAAACTTATTATCCAATTGTTCATATGATATAGATTTGAGGAAGATGGAAAAGCAAGTTGCTGATAGATTAAAGAATCATAGACTTAAAATTGGAAGTAATGCTTATACCATGCTCTCCACTTTACAGGAAATTGAGGCTGAGAGAAGTTACATAATTTGACTTGAGTCAAAAAGAGAATACCTGAGGTTGGATTTGAACTAAGGTTTTTCTAAGTCAAAAGCCAGCATTCTATGCACAGCTCTGTTTAGCTTCAGTTTTCTACAAATCTCTAGGTGTTTATAAAATCAGATTCTTAGAGGTGGGATATGGGTACTATTACTGAAAGCAATGCAGTTCTCTACGTAGTATCAAGAGACAAAGGGCATCAGAAAATAATTTTATTTTTGACTTAATAGAGTTGATTGGGGTGAGGGAGAGAATGGATAGAAAAAGAAGTGTCTCGAATGGAAGTTTGAAAACTGTCCCCCGTATTCAGCTTACAATATTCTCTCAACCTCAAGTATATAAATCAAAAAGTCTGCTTTGGAATACTTGTCTTGGAATATTGCCTCTAATAAATGCTGTTTAAACTTAGAGTCCATTAGTTAGATGGCACGTAAATCTCTCAAAAGTAAGTGTTACCATTCCTTCTGCATTCTATGCCAGGGCAGTAGGGAGAAAACTATATTAGATATCATTTTAAGGGAAATTCGGGTCTTTTTGAGATTGATACAGCTGCTGTAAGAACAACTTTTCATACTACATTTTAATCTACCCTAAGCTTTTTTTTTCTGTCTTATTCACATGTTTACATTTATATATCATTAGAAAATGGACTTCAAAGGGGGCAGGAAAAGAGAAGGAAAAAGCAATGACATTAGAATTGCAGGGTAACATGTATTTTATTGTCCCCCAAATTCAAATTCTAACAATATCCTAAATTGTAAGATTAAGATTATTTATTTGAAGTAGAAATAGACTGCTGTGGCCATTTGATATGATGCCTTGCTTTTACAAATGAGAAGGAGGGGGCAGCTAGGTGGCACAGTGGATAGAGCACTAGCCCTGAAGTCAGGAGGACCTGAGTTCAAATCTGGTCTGAGACACGTAACAGTTGTGTGACCCTGGGCAAGTCACTTAACCCCAATTGCCTCAGCAAAAAGCAAAAAAACCAAAAAAAAAAAAAAAAAAACCAAATGAAAAGGAGGCACATAGCTTAAATCAATAATTCTAGTAAACAAGCATTTATTAAAGACTTAGTATGTGAGAGATATGTTGTTATGCATGAAACTCAGGGGTCAAATATGACCTGACCAATCACACTCCTGAATGAGACCTGAATCAGATTAAAATATACTTGAGAATTATTTAATAAAATAAATAAAACATAATAAAACACAGATACATTTGAAATTTGAGCAAACATGTAGGCAGCAGGGATCCCTATAAATGGGTTTGTTGTTCAGTTGTTTTCAGTCATATCCAACTCTGGGTGATCCCATTTGAAGTTTTCTCTTTTTTTCCCTTTTTGGTTATTTATTTTTTAATACATATTGCTTTATGAATCATGTTGGGAGAAAAAATCAGAAGAAAAGGGAAAAACAAAGGGACAAAGGAAAAAAAATAGAAAAAAGAAGTGAACATAGTATGTGCTGATTTACATTCAGTCTCCATAATTCTTTTTATGGATACAGATAGTATTTTTTATCCTAAGTCTATTGGGATTACCTTGGATCACTGAACCACTGAGGAGAACCAAGTCTTTCATAGTTGATCATCACACACTCTTGCTGTTATTGTATACAGTGCATTCTTGGTTGATGTGTGTAAATCTTTCCAGGACTTTCTAAGATGAGCTTGTTCATCATTTTTTTAGAACAATAATTTTCCATTACCTTCACATACCACAACTTGTTCAGCCATTCCACAGCTGATGGGCATCCACTCATTTTCTAATTCTTTGCTACCACAAAAAGAGCTGCCATAAACATTTTTGCATATGTGGGTCCCTTTCCTTCCTTTAAGATCTCTTTGGGATACAAGCCCAGTAGAAACACTGCTGGGTCAAAAGGTATACACAGTTTGATAGCCCTTTGGGGCATAGTTCCAGATTGCTCTCCAGAATGGTTGGATCCATTCACAGTTCCACCAACAATGTATCAGTGTACCAGTTTTCCCACATCCCCTTCAACATTTATCATTATTAGCCAATCTGAGAGGTGTGAGGTTATACCTCAAAGTTGTTTTAATTTGCATTTCTCTCCCACTTGAGGTTTTCTTGACCAAGATATTAGAGGGGTTTGCTATTTCTTCTCCAACTCTTTTTACAGATGAGGAAACTGAGGCAATAGGATGAAGTGACTTGCCCAGAATCACACAGCTAGTAAGTGTCTGAGGCTAGATTTGAACTTGTAAAGATTAGTCTTTCTATCTCTGGCCCAAGACTCTATGCATTATGGAATCACCTAGCTCCCTTATAGAATATTTGCTGACTTCGAGGAATTCATAATCTAATGGGGGAGCCAACATGCAAACAACTAGTGCCTTGCTTCAAATCTTATGGTTTCAGACAGTGACAGAACTGGAATTAGAACCCATTTTCTCTGATTCCATGTTGTAACACTTTCCCATTGCAGTGCAAATTCCCTCTTAGATTCTCCATATAAGGTCTTTCCTTTTCACTGTAATAAAATGTTTCTAATAAAACATCTTAAAAATGTTTTAAATGGGGAGAAAGGAAAAAAGCTCACATTGTGTTGGTCCTTGGGAAACCAAACAGTGAAATGCCATTATATGTCCATTAGCATGTCATTAGCTTGGGCCTCTGCCCTGTCTGTAAATATATATGCCTGGTTGAAGAGTGGTGCCTTCTTGGTGGTAGAGAGTGAAAAATAGTTCAGGGCTCAAATTGCGTGGGAGAGGGCAGAGGGAATTTCTATTCTAAAACTGTCTTTAGGACATTTGGCCATTATGACTTGGAAATCTATAAAGCTGTCATGGCCTCATTGGTAAAATTTAGGATTGTTCCCCCCTTGCCACTGTAACCTAAAGATTTCACCTAAATGGAAGTTGTTGTTTGATAGAAGCCATGGAAAATTTCAAACTAGAACACTCTTTTACATTCAGGACAGAGAAATTCATTGAATATACAAAAAGGAGCATGGTCCATGTGACATATTAACATTATTACTAATTTTTCATTTACTGTGATTGGGGGATTGAGATTCCTAAAGACAAAACTAATGTCTCAAAATATATGTCAGCATTCAGGTAAGGTAACATCCCACAGTGCAACGAAAACCAAAGAAAGCAAATGCTTGCTATCACATAAAAGAAATTTTCATATTTTCTGATATGATAATGCCCTAGAAATTTATCATCAAATTGGAGAAAAACAAAAGGGTAATTACCAAAAGTAATTAATAATAATATAGGGAAATTAAGTTTTTATTATTTTTCAAATTGTTCTTACAAGTGACAAGTGTAAAAATGATTATGCTAATTTTCACTCTAAACAAGATACTAAAGGTATTGATCTTTTTATAATGAAACATAACCACAAAACCATTTGTAAATGGTTGAATTGACATGCATTAGAAATCTATAGGATTTTGTTTTACTTTGTTTTATATATTATATATAAATTTGCAAGATGGAAAAGAATGGTATAATTTGAAAAGAGTATAGGTTCCAATCTTTATAGAGAAAACCTCCCACATGAATTTGAATACAAATTCAGTAAAGTATTTATCCAATGTTGATATATTTTAATTGCTTTCTTATTTTTTGTTTTCAAGTATTTTTTTTGCCCAAATCAATATATCAATTCCATTACAATGAAAATGGAATACTATTTTTTTTTGTTAATGGTTCAAATGGTTTGATTGCTTTCCAATTAATTCACAAGCATTTAAGGACTTCTTTCAACAAGTTAAACAAATTTCCTTTTAGTACAAACTGGAATGTGACACATAAACCATAAAGAGTTATGTCATTCTCCATTAGTATTGAGTGCTGACAAAATCAGAGTATGAAAAAAAAACAAAGAAACTGCACAATTTATATAATACTTATTATGTTCTATGTGCTCTACAATTCATCTCATTTAATCTTAATAACAAACTGAGGTTAAATGACTTTCCCAGGGTCACACACGTAGTATGTCTTTGAAGATGGATTTGAATTCAGTTCTTCCTCATTCCAGTCACAGTACTTATTGAGACCTTTCATTAACTCTGAATACGATAGCTATTTTGTGGATTATCTATGAATATATTTTATTTTTAACCAGTTTTTCCTTATAAGCTAGTGGATTTGGAGATAATTTTTGAATTCAAATCTTGGTTCTGTCACTTCTTGCATGACCTTGACTTTCTGGATCTATTTCCTCAATGAGATGGTTGGATTTATTTAAATTGATCCTGAAGGTCCTTTCCAATGAAACACTTCCTCTGGGTTCTCTACCTTTCCTTGGTACATCTAATTTGTCCTGCTCTTCTGGAGTCATAGCCACCATTGCCAATTCTTCTGACCTCTCAACATTCAGATAGTCGTTCTATGTTGGGAATGGGTGGAGTAGGAAGGAGACCAACACTACCAAATAATTTCATATCAAGGGTTTGGCTGCAGCCATTCACCATTATGACAGCCTGGTATTTTGATGGCAGATTCCAAACTAAACTAGCTACATAGGGTAATATTGACCACAGGACATTTTAGGGGTGGGATCATGTATTTTCATTCAATTTAAACATACTTTATACTTCTAATTGATTCCATAAACTATCTAGGAAGTATTTACCCCTAGTTTAAACCTTTGATCAAGTAACTCAATAAAAGAGGCATTATAACCTAATATAGGTATCAGGGCTTAGATCATCTTATTAGTTGCATTAATTAGGGTTGACACCAAGATTTAAATTCTATGAATCCCAAGGCATTTCTCTATCCTATTAAGGTTTATGTAAAGGAAATGGAAATATATTTTAATATTATTCTAAGAAAAACATAATTAAGAAAGAAGAAAATGCTGGTGTCCCTCCAAAAATATCCCATACAGTAATGAGATTCAGGTCTTCATTCCTGTTCTATGGGTAATAATCTATATTATCCTGAACAAATCATTTAAACTTTCGGTTTCTTCACTGAAAAAATGAGGAGTCTGATCTCTAAGGTTCCTTTCATATTTAAATCTATGATCCTATGAATTTGACATAATAAATCATTACATCTTGATTTGGCATAATTAATGTTTGTTCACTTTTGAATTTGAGAAAAATGAGTTTTTACCATTCCATCTGTGATCACACTTAAGTCAAAGCAGAAAGAAAAACATTGTTTTACATAGTTGAAAATGTGCATTAAAAATCAGTTTTATAGCTTTAGGTAGGTACCCCCTTGAGACTTTAGACCTTGGAAAAAAACCTGAAAATGACCCCAATTTGCTAAATGCTTTTTCTCCTCTTGCTTTTTTCAGGTATTGTATATTGATACATCAATTTGGTGTATATTGAAGGGTGTGTGTGTGTGTGTGTGTGTGTGTGTGTGTGTGTGTGTGTGTGTGTATTGGGGGGTTGGGGGGGGGAGTAGAGGACATTTTAGGACTAGATGTGTTGATAATGCCCTCTACTGACTACAGTTAGATATGACTCATTTCTATGACCATTGCTCCTACTAATGCTTTTAGTTTAAGGAGGAACAGACAATTTTGGGGAATTGACAATCCTGAGAAGAGATATTGAAAAAAAGTGGTTGCAAAACCCAAACCACATAAAATCAACTTAATTTTTGAGTTTACAGTGAAATATGAAAATAACTGTATTTTAGCCTAAAAATGCTGAAGCTATAAACCTTTCATCAAACATGGATATGATTGTTCTCCTGATTTGAAGAGAAGCAAATTTCTAGCTGCTGAATTTCTCTACTTAGGCTGTGATTTCTAAATGTTGTGTCTGATAGACAGGCTTTCAGTTGCTTAGATCATCACTGTTAAGTGTCCAGGATCTTAAGTGATAGAGATTTGTCTTTTGCCTCTAGGATCCCATTACTGAAAATCATTAGGTAGACATAAGGTAAATGGAAGTAAAATGATTCACATGAAATCATATATATTTGTGTATATATGATTTCTATGTATTTTTACAAACATATAATCTTTATGTTATGTTACATATACATAAATGTATGTCATATAAGTTTCTTAAAAACTTGTACAGTAAAAAAGTTATTTTCTATTACTTAAAAAATAATTTTTTAAGAGAACATACATTTCTTCTGTTTAAAGTTTAAAATAAAAGCAAGAAGATTTTCCTTTCTTCTTTATTTAGATTCAAGGTAATTAATATCAAGTTCATTCACATTAGAACATTATTGGTGAAACTCTGAATTGGTCCACCATCCTAGAAAACAATATTTATTAGGCAAAGAAAATGATTAAATGGTTCCAACTCTTTTATCCAGTCACTATACTATTGTGTATATGTTCTAAGGAAGTAAATCAAAGACAGAAATAAAGGCTTACTATTTAGGATTTTAAAATTTAGCACCAACTTTTGTCCAAACAAAAAAAAACTAGAAAAGAAATAATTGCCCATTAATTGCTTGGGGAATGGCTAAACAAATTATGTGATAAAGATATAACATAATTTTAATATGTAGTAAGGGATTCAAAGAAATGTAGGAATATATTTATGAACAGAGTAAGTAAAAGAATAAGTGTAGTTATTTACAATGATTTTTGTTGTTTTTCAGTTATTTCCAGTTGTGTCCAAATCTTCTGTGACCTCATTTGGGTTTTTTTTGCCAAGATACTGAAGTGGTTTGACAATGTCACACAGCTAAGTGTCTGAGGTCAGATTTGAACTCATGAAGATGAGTCTTTCTCATGCTTTTATCTATTTTGTCACCTACCTGCTCATATGATGTCTACTGTACTGTTACTGAAAAGAACACTTTAATGAAACTAATCTCTTGAAAAGTAGAAAAAGCAATGTTGGTTCTAGAGGAAAAAAATAATTTAACATGTTTCTCCCATAGGAGAGAAGTAGGAGCTTCAAGTGTAGGGCAGAATATTGCACACTTTTTCCAGACACATTTTGGCAGGTGTTTTTGTTTAACTTTGTTGTTGTTACAATGAGGGTTCATTTCTGGAATTCCTATGTTGGAGTCGGATGGTGTTGGATAGGTACATTACACATAAAAATGACTGGCATGTAGAAACAAAACATTAATAAAACAGATCAGAAATTATCTCAGGTTCATCTTTGTAAGTTCCCCAACATTCCTTCTCTGTCTCAAATTGTCTTTGTGTCTTTATGTTTTCTTTCTTCTTCGTATCATTCTTTCTTTTTTCTCCATTTTGCTTAAGATGAAAGATTTTTCAAGGCAACTTACATCTCTGCTTTTGATTCCTTCTCTTTACAGTCTTTCCTGGATGCTGCTCATTAAGCATTCTTTCTCCCTCTCCCATTTTCCATTTCTCCCTATTGGCTCCTTTCTCTTTCCTTACCATATCATTTGTAAGCATAAAGGTAGTGCACATTCTTTTAATGGATACACCTTCTTAGACAACATAATTGACAATGTGGGCATACTTCAGTTATCCCTTCCACATGGTGACTTTCCCCACTGGGATTTTGATATATTGCCATTTGGCATGAGAAATTAAATGGGAATTTTTTTGAGTACAAAAGCCACAGACAACAAAAATATATACAATTTCTTTTTTAAAGTTAAAATAAAAAGTTAAAGTTTATGAAAACAAAAGTCAGCAGTTGATGCACAAAAGTATTTTTATCTACCATTATATACCAAAATAGTATTTTTATTTACCATTAACCTACTCCCAATCTTACAATGAGATATGAAAATACCCCATAAAAGAGAAAAAAGTCATATTTCTCTGTATGAAGGGAAGGCCAAAAAATAATATGTGGATTTTCCTGATTATGATGGTACCAGGTACCTAATCCCAGGGATGTAGAAGAGATAACTGTATTAAAAGCTCTATGACTAAGTGCAAATTGTCTCTGAATTAATATAAATTGAAGCACCATGCTCCCCCAACATGTTTTCATAGATGACCTACATGTATACCTGTTGCTGAACAAACATTACCTTTCTATATCCCTCTTGTTCTTAGTCTTTAGCTAGGTAGAGAATCATAGTTTTAGAACTGGAAAGGGACCTTAGAGACCATAAGATTCATTCTCCTTATTTTACAGATAAGGAAATTGAGATACAAGGTAGTCAGGTGACTTGCCCAGAGTTATACCAGCTAGTAATTGAACCCAGGGTCTTCCTTACTCCAAATCCAATGTGTTATTATCAGATCATGCTGTCTCTGAGTATGAGGATGACAGATAGAGTCCTTTGTCAGAACCTTAGTCAGAGCCTTTTAAACTGATTGGGCCTACCATAAGCCAGGTCATTTAATGAATCAATGTCAATTCTACTATCCATAGAAGCATCAGGATAGGTCTATGGCTGAGGTATCTACTTAGACATAGACTATTCATAGCCTTACTTAGAGTAACATCTCAAATATGCACTACATAAGGACTTCTTAATACTGAATGAAGATGCATCAAAATCCAGTTTCATTCAGGAAATTTCAAGAGAATGTTTCATCTTCAGGTTCAATATGAGAGTTACCTTAAATATGTATGACTTAACAGACAGAAAAAATGTCTTTTTCAGAGAAAGCTGAGAGGAAGGATCTAAATATTAAATGCTTATGGACAATCTGGAAGGAAGAAAGCTATCAGATGATTTTGGAAATGATCGTCACTGACTCCTCTTCATCAAGGAGATAAGTGAATGTGACTGGTTTAAATAAAAATGCCAAGTTCAGTAAAAGAACACTACTGGATAAAGAAATAAAGTTATAATGTCTATGTAGGACAAAAATAAACTTTGATTTGGTTTGCTTTTAAATTCAAGTCATATTTACACCACAAACCTCTAAAAAGAAAATCTTCTCATTGTGACATTGTCATATTGTTTACCTTTGATTGAAGCCTTCTATAATATGTGAGAAAGTATTCAATAAATATTATCTTAAGAATATTTTCTTGTTAGACTTATCTCATTCTAATACATTTTCCCACTAATTAACTTGGACTGATACAGCAAATATCTTGTTTTGTCTATCAGCTGAGCACTACTTGATGCTCTGTACTAATTTATTGAGCTTGGTTTGTTCCACATATTATAATGAGAAAGGACCCATTTTAATACACTTAAGAGATTCCTTGTGAGGAAGAGGGGAAAATGGTTAAAGCCAGTGATAATGTGTGTGTGTGTCTGTATGTAGAAGGAGTCTCATAATCCTTTTTGCTTTTGAGAGTCCAGATCAAAGGCGGCGAGTAAGCATTATGTGGTATTTCATATTTTTAGTAGAAGAGAAAATCCAGTATTTTCTTCCCTGGATACAGTATTCATTGTGAAGTATAAAATAATAGTTCTACAAAGATATTTCTGACTATAAATCATATTTTGGTGAATTGAATAATTTTTCTGGTAGGATTTATGTGGGGGGAAGAATGCTTAAGAGTCAATTGATTCTAGGTTTGGCTGGTATAAGAAAGGCTTGGCCCAAAATAGAAATGTTTCACCCTTCCCCTAATTCCCTATCTTAAAATTATGGAGGCATCACATGCTTAGAACTTCATTATGCCAGTGCCCACAAGGACCAAACCTTGGGACTCTGGCAATGTGCTGACCTACATTTCTAAAGGCCAAATTGCATCTCTGGAGCAACAGGGAACTCTGAATTGTTGACTAAGCTTTGCTTGATAATTTGTGGCTATATATGATCCAGTATGGAAGGTAGCAGAGAACTAGTTTCTTTGCCTAACAAGCATCACCAAGTAGAGGGAATGGGCAGAAGGACAACCTGCTTTCTCAATCCCTGTGGAATTCACAAAAACATAGATGAAAATGGCAATAAAATCTCCATTTACAAAATTTCTTGGGCACTGAGGGTGGGGATGGCAATTTGGAAATTATGTTATTTTTATTTCAATCTTTTTTTTTTAATGTTGCCCTTTCAACTAAGAAAGACTCATTCATATCAAACCAGAGAAATGTGGACAAGCCACACTAAATGGAAATGTATTGATTCTGCTCATTTGCATGTGTACAGATAAATCAATACTAATGCTCTTTCAACTTTATCATCCTTGTTTATGGTCATCATAACCATAGCCTAGACCTGATTTTCCTGAGCTCCCCATCATGGGAAAGATAATCTAATTAACACTGGAATGCACCCTGAAACAAAGCCAAAATGGTTGATAGTTTTGTGGGTTAGTACTCATTCTTCCACAACTAGTCAGGCTCCAAGCCTCCCTGTCTTGATCATCAGGCAGACATTCATCCATTTTACTTTAATACAGGTATTAATCTTCTACAAATACCATCTTTTCTAGCTTTTACACAAGGATGGATAATCACTTTAATTGGTTGATAATTACATTGATTACCATTTCTGCTAATGGTTGAAAGTCTACTGCCTTGTGTTTCTGTCCAGAATCCCTATGATTCTAAAATATAAGTTTTCCAAGTCAAAATTTCTTCCCTGGTCAACAGTCTCCAGTTGTTCATATGCTTACATTTCATTATGCCTAATGGAAATTTCATTCCATTATTAATACTCTGCCTTTCATATTAGACCCAGGTTCTTATGAAAATGACTTTTTATATATTTCATATTTAATTTTCTACTTATATGTCATTTGTTTTCCAATATAATATAAACTTCCTAAAAGCAATGACTTAAAAAAATTGTATTCCTAGTACTTACAGTGCCTGGCACATGGGATAAACTAAAAGTCTTCTCTCACTGAAATTGGATTACAGACATTATCTTCATACACAAGAGTAGGACCTACCCCTCCCCAAATGATATAATTGACATTAGTCTATTCATAGATCAACAGCTAAAAAACATTTCATTAGTTAAAAAAATTCAATGAATAAAAGGACTGCACCTGTGATTTAATTGACAGAGAGAATACTTGGATAAGGGGAATTCCTTATTAAATGTTGAAGTGAATTAAGGTAATTTTCCTGTTTTTATTCATTTTCTTATATGAATTCTTTTTAGGGTTAGAAATAGTTGTATTATTCTAAAGAATGCTTTAATTTCATTTTAATTACTGAATATTTCAGGGACCAATGTTTTCATCAATGGGGAAAGAGACTTGTACAGGAACAAAAGTCTTACCACACTTTAGTCAGCAATCATTTATTAAGTGATTCATAAATATCAGGCATTCTGCTAAGTTCTGCATTTACCACTGTTTGCTTTGTGATTGTGTCTGTGTATTTCCTTGCCTTCCCCCCAAAAAATCTTGCATGAAATTCTTTCATTTTTATTTATTACATTTTATGCTTTGTGAATGTAGTAAATATAAGCAACTTTCTTAACCTCAGCCCCATCCTTCCCACCATCTCCCCCCCCCCCCCCCCCGCCAAAAAAAAAAAAAAAAAAGCTCACTATGGGATCAGTGCAATTATAGGTCTCTCAGACCAGAATGCAAGCAGAGGCTGTCATAGATTTATGTGGTAGTGGGGAATTTGGTTTCTCTCGCTTCCTAATCCTACATGAATGACAGAGAAAGTGGTCTCCACTAAGCAGTTATATTACCAGAAGGGATGAATTGAGCTGAAAATTACTTTAGTTCTTACTAGGTAAATACCTTCTTTTGAAATTGTGTTTCTGTTAAGGAAAAAAAATCTACAAATTGATTACACTAAAATTATTAAATGAATTCTATTAGTGAGAGCACACCTTCCCCATCTTCTAAAAAAAAAAGGAAAGAAAAAGAAAAAAAATGAAAAAGAATAACTTTTAAAACATTGATCATTGATGAGAACAATTGAATAAGCTATTTGGAGAAATTTGGCCAATACTTATTCCTTATGAAGTGAGTATTCTCTAGTTACTTAAAAAAATGAATTCACTTATAATATCTGAAGTATATAAAAAAATAGAAGACTGGCATTAATTAAAATAATCCCAGGCGATTAACTCTGCAGGGTCTTTACTCTGTCTTTGGTTCTGGAAAGACAAGGAGCTAACCATTTCTTTTAGCACAGCAAGGGCAAAGCTAAGGAAGTCTCCTTCCTGTCTCTTCTTACATCATGAGGGATGAATAGACAACATGTTGCCCATAATTCAACAATAACTGGCTTATTATTCTTTAATGCTTCAGTTTATTAATGTAACCACTGTGCCATTCCTTCCATATTCATGTAATTTAATTACCTAAGAGAAATTTGATATGAAGCACCCACATAGCACAAAAAGACAGAATTTCTAAAGCCCCCTTTGTGGAACTTTAATGAGTGGGTGGTACAGACATTCTCATCATCCATTTCTCCTGACTGTCCTCATCTCTGCTCTCTCCTACACTCTCAGCACTCTATGAGCATGCTCCTACAAGCAGCCACAGAAATATATCAAAATGCTCTTAAAAAATCTCAGGAAAAAAATAAAATTCTAATTCCATATTCCATTTTAAATTTAGGATTTTATTTTATTATTATATACATCAAAAACAAACAAACAAACAAACAAAAAAAACAGATCTGTTATTTCACCAGTTTAGGAAGTTCCTAATAAGGAAACTTTCTCTACCAATGCAAATTGGCAAAAACTGCAATTTTTGGTCTCGGTTGCCTGGGGCACTAGTGGTTAATTGACCTACTCAGGGTCACTCAGTCAGTATTTGTAGGAGGTGAGATTCAATCTGAAGTCTTCCTGACTCTGAGGTCAGTTCTTTCTTTGTCATTTCAAACTATCTCCAAAAATTTAATTAGCTGTTAAATATCAATCTTCATTTTATTCATGACTATATAAAAAGAAATAAATAAAATTTAAAAGATGTGACTAAATCTATTATAATTTGTGACATTTTTAGTATCTTTAAGAAAAGAGAGAAAATAATTCTCTTACATCATCCTGATTAGGCAACTATGATAAAGTTCTTCTAATCAAAGTTAAAAATAAAATTTGTCATTAATAAGGTAATTACCTCTTTAAATTACTAAATAGCTTATGTTATTAGTTTTAAGATCTACAAGTAATTTTTGACACAAAATAAATGGTAGACAATACCATCCTTTCTCAAATGCCATGCGAAATTACATAAACCCAAAGAATTCTTACTGTATGCTTTTTCTTACTTCTAGAAATAAGCTTGAGGTTTTAAGTTTCTTTTCCAGAATAAGATAAAAATATGTATCCATTTTATATTTATCCAAGCTTGACAAAAGAAGTCTAGTACACCTCAATATATGTTATATGCATGATTGCATTAGGACAATTTTACCCTCACTCTATATCCTATGGGAATATAATACATATATTACCATACATTTATTTTTGTTGCTCTTAAGAGTGAAATTTGAGGTCTAGTCTCAAAAATAAGGCATTTTACTATATAGGAAAATGCCAAATTATATCAGTGGTGAAAAAGAAGACCAAAAAGCTTTGAGCTTTGTAGACTTCGAAAGCTCCTGCTTTTTAGATCAGATACTTTTTAAGGAACAATTGCAAATTACTAAAACTCAAATTAGTTTGAGTTCATGTAGAAGAATTATCACTTCTTCACTGACGCTTCCTAATATGGGTTCCAAAAGCCACGCACTGGATAATCTACAACAGGAAATCCCTCTTCCAGAGAAAAAAGAATTTTAAAATCTGTTCCTCTCACAAACTTGATAATAGATAGAAGCATTCTGTAAATATTAAATGTAAGAAAAAAACTATCAAACTTTTTCTTGCACACAATCCATAATCCTTTTCTGACTCTCAAATGACCTATGATGGATTTATTTTGGCAGCTATACAATATCACAAATACAGATTTTGAAGTCCAAATGTTCATAATGATTAATTCCATTAAAAGAAAAATTAAGGCTGTAAATAACTGTAAACCAAATTTTATTCATAGCCCTTCTAATTTTAATGCCTATATTACTGTTCACTTGTTTACTATGCTTTCAAAATCTGAAAGGTATGTTTTAGTTGCCAGAAGAAAGGAAGATGGATTAAAAAAGCACTTAAAATTTTCTCTAGTTCTACAATTATTCATTAAGCCCCATCTGTGTGCTCCCCTTTTCTCATTCTAAGCAAGAATTAAACCAAAAATAAACATTTCTCTGGGGAAAGTGGAAATTAAGTAGATCTAGCAATTAAATTTGGAGGAAGGGGAAGGACAAATAGCAACCGCATTTAGAATGACAATACAATTCAAAAAATAGATTCTAAAAACAAACAAGTTTACTTTCCTTTTCCCATTTTCCTTCCCTTTTCCTTTCCTTTCCAGATTTATAGTCCTTTTAATTAAGATGCCTACATTACCAATATGTAATGAAAACCACTTATTTCTAGCACACTATTGATAAGCTATTTAAATTCAAAGATAGAACACATCTTGGCAAAACAGCAAGCTCAAAACATGTGAATTATATTTATAACAAAATTCTACATGATTGTTTTTCATTTTCATTTTTGCTTATTTCTTAAATTTCCTGTTCTTCCTCTGGTTATAATGCTAGAGACAGCTACATCTTCCCTTAGCAAAAGCTTCTTAGTGACTGCCTCCTTATCCAAGAATCAACATAACAGACTCTTGGATCAGCAGCTAATAATGATGACTTCTGTTTTGGATTCCACACCTCCAAGCCCCTTTCAAGATTCCATCAAATACAATAGGGATTTTGAAACCCAAACCCTCCAAACACTGGAACCAGTGTTTCATAATTATACTACATCACTGTCATGAGCCTTTTTCCTGTCCTTTTCTGGACTGAATTTGTGGATCAATTTTAACATTACAGGACTTATGTTGAATTCTATCCATAGGTGGTCACCAAGTTGAAGGTCTACTTACCCATTACTAGTTTGTACTTATATACTAATTTAAAACACATGATAACATGTGAAACAAAGAAGATATTGCATCATCTCTCATATGAAAGGAGAGTTAATAACTAAAAGTAGATTATTTTCTAAGATCTAACAAGAGACCCTACAAGTATTCTAAATCAGCACATAATGAATTAAAGTAATTTTTATTTCATATGAATCAATTAGCTGGTAACTAAAATATCTCATAATACTTTAGATAACTAGGTGGTAGAATGGAAAGAATTCTAAGCTAAAGTTAGGAAGACCTGAGTGCAAATCTTGCTTTAGATATTATTTATTAGTTGTGTTTTGCTTTGCAGGAAATCAGGGTTAAGTGACTTGCCCAGAGTCATACAACTACTAAATAAGTTCCTGAGATTGGATTTGAATTGAGATCCAGGGCTAGTGTTCCATACACTGTGCCACTTAACTGCCTCTCTCTGTCTCATTTCTTAATCTGCAAAATGGGTGTAATAATAGCACTTAACAATACAGAATTGCTGTGAGAGTCAAATTTGATAATAGATAAAAGCATTCTATAAATATTAAGACTTTATTCACTATTGTTATTATTACTTTTTAAAGCAGCAAGTTCCAAACCCCTATTATGTGATTTCTTTTTCTTTCTGCAAAGAGAAATTTTCTCTGTGACATTCATAAATATTTTAGTGTTATACTTAGAAGGGATTTTAAAGGTTATCCAGTCTTCCTTTTACAGAGTAAAAGCAATGGTGTCCTGGGCTTGTGAAAGCTGATTATTAAATTTTCTGTGTTGAGCATTTACACCTTAGAAATCACCAGATAAGTATGTGATTTTAAAAAATTATCCAGACTATGAAAATGACATATGAAATGTTGATAATATAGATTAAACTTAAAATCATGTCATAAATACATTAATACTTTTTTGAAAGTGACTTGTTGAACTTTTACCAGAACAAGTTTGGAAGAGGTTGTAATTTTTCCAAAATCAAGAAAGTAACAAGTAACATCTGGAACTGTAATCCTCTAACTCCAAATAAAATGCTCTTGCCATTTGTAACATATTTTCTTTCTTTTTCTTTTTTTTAAATGTGCTATTATCTTTTATATTGTACTATGTTATAGGAATGATTGTTTTGTTCCATAAATTGAAAATAATGTACCATATTTTCTTACTAACGTAAGTTTTGTTCAACCTTTGAAATACCCATCAAAAAAAGAATGGTTTTTGCTTGCTTTTATTCAAGAATATTTAAGTGCAATTCTTATTTTTATGCCATTTGCCTTCAACACATCAGAAAGTTGCTTCAAAAATTATTAGAATAATTTTTGAAATCAAATAGTTACATTTTATAGCATTAAAGTGAAAACCAAATTTAAAAATCTTATTTTTTTCATGCCTGCTTATTTTATTATAACAACTTAAATATTCCATAGAATAGATTTAGGGATACATGTAAAATTTATAAAAGTCAGACAATTAGGTAGTATAGTAGATAGATTGTTAGACCTGAAATCAGGAAGCTCTGGGTTCAACTCCAGCCTTGGTTACTCATTAGTTGAGTGATACTGAGCAAGTTACTTAATCTTAAGTTTTTTCATCATTAAAGTGTGTACCTATCTCCCAGGATTGTTGCAAAGATCAAACAAGATAATATTTTAAAACACTACTAATAGCTATGCGCGTTTGATATTGAAATTTATGGCTAAGTAATTACAGATATCTAGATATTTTATACTATGGTTTTATGGTGTAAGAAATTCTCTCATATAATAAGACTCAGTAACTTACAAACAATCTTAGAGGATTTCTTTTTAGAATTAAGAAGTTATGTGACTAGGGGACTTGAGTCCAGGTCTTTCTGATTCTTAGGCTGATTATCAACCTTGCTATATGGTCTCTGCAGCTATATAATATAGATAAATAATATAACTGTTATATCAATGAAAAATAATTTCAAATGGTTTTTTTAATTTTTATCCAAATACCATTTAACTTTTCAATATGGAAATGAACATATTAAGACTTTGTTCTCCCTGTTGATATTCTGAGAATTTTTAGAAAACCCCTTTACCCTTCAAAATATATGTAATCTAGAATAGCATTGCAAAAAAAATGCATAAGATCAAAATCATCTTTATGAATTCAATAGAGTTCCTTGATTAGTACTTTTAAAGAGAATAAAACAAGTAAATAATGGCTGATAGAATATAAATATTATGCTTGCCCAATTCTTATGCATGAAGTAAGATGCTGAGTTGGGATTCAGATCTAGAGCCTCTGACTCCAAAACCAATATTCCTTGATTTTACTCCAATAGATTGTAAGCTTTTGAGAGTAGAGACTTTTTTTTGCCTCTTTTGATATCCCCACTACCATCTCCTTTCAGACCTCTATGGAGATGACACCTTAATATTAGAACACAAGAACCCTGAGAATAGCAGTGCTCCTCCAAACCACTAGACCTGCTTCCAACCTAGCCCCTACAGCCAACTCTTAAGGAAGAAATCATAGGGAGAAGGGGTTCACTTTCTGCCCTACAATATGTTAAACTGGTGACCAACTGCCACCTACAGGCAAATAGGAACAGGAGTCCTCAGACCTCTGATCTCTCTTCTGCTTTCTTCTTATCTGGGAATTCATTTTTGTACAGAACTAGCTATACTCACCAATCATCTATCACAAAGAAGAAAAGCTAGCCTCCTTTATGAGGAAGATAAAGGAGGCACCATATGCCAGACAAGTCAAACCAACACTGCCATGTTGATTGTCATGTCTTCTCAGGTCCTGATGGAGATAACCTAGGATCCTGGATCCAAAAGCTTTGGGAACTGCAATGCTTCCAACCCAGAGCTCAAAGTCATCATCCTGGGAAGCAATACCTATGGAAATACAGCCTGGTAACTACTCTTACAGGTGCTAGAGCCACAGAAACCAAAGACCCAGAAAAGAGAGTTCTTATTGCTCAAGTCCTTAGAACTGCCAAAAGGTTCAATACCAGAAACTAAGTGAAATATTAAACAAGAATCAATTATTGTCTACTTTGCTGCTAGTCCCTTAAGATCATGAGATAGTTCCATTTAATTTGCAATTGAATCCTTCTATATGGGTTGTCTCCCTCATTAGGATGAGGGTTCCTTGACATTTGAGACTCTAGGGTTTTTTTTATTGAAATTCTCAGCACTTAGTATATTGTTTTGTACATTGTAAGTAAATAAATAAATGATCTTTTTCATTCACTCAATCATTCTTCTACAAATTTTCAAAGTGCTTTACATGGATTATTCCATTAGATCTCCACAACTCTGTGAAGTAGATATTATCAGTATTATTACTCCTATTTTAAATGAGGAAACTGAGGCTTAGTGAATTCGACTGACTTATCCAATGTACTTTTACTATAACTGGCTTAGTGTTAGAGTAGGATTTGAACATCTGGTTTCCAGGAGAAGCATCAATCAATCCATTAATAAACATTTACTAAGCACCTACCATATGCCAGGCACTGGGCTAAGGGAGAAGGATACCAAAAGAGTGTCCCTGCCCTCAAGAAGCTTATAATCTAGTGGAGTGAAATGAAAAAGTATTGACTTTGGAGTCATATGTCCCAGATTTGAATCCCAATTACTCTTGGGTAATGGGCAAGTAATTTAATTTCTCCATGCCTCAATTTCTGAATCTCTAAAAGAAAGGATTTGGGGACAGCTAGATGAACTTTCATCAACTCTTTTATTTCTAAATTCATGGTGCCATAACTCTGAAATCTAGTACTTCATACAATTGTATGACACACCCTTTTTAGGCATCCTCTGTTCTTTTTGATCTATTGCAAATATTAAAGGAAACTTGGTGGCAAAGATAATTGTAAATAGACCTTTTATTAAAGCCAGGAACCAATTTGAAATCCCCTACTATAATGGATATTCCACATTTTGGATCCCGTCTATAAAATTAGGTACATCTGATATATGGACAAGAAAAAGCAAATCTCACAGAAATCTGCTAGTGGAATCTCTCGAGTTCCAACTGATAACAATAAAAAAAGTTATTTAAAGGAGAAAATGAAAAGACAAAAATGAAGGGAAGGGAGAAAAGTTTGTGGAAAGATAGAAAGAGAAAGCAAGAAAGGAGAAAACATCAAATGGGGGAGAAGAAGAGGGAGAAAAACAAAGAAGAGACAAGCCATTGGGAGAAGTAAAAGTGGGGAAAGAATTAGGATGAAAAAGAGAGGGAAAGATTGGGAAATATATACAGGCATTGCTTTGGAAGGAAAGAGTAAAACAGTGAACTCAGAAGAGTTTATATACCAGCATATGAACTACAAGCCTCAGGTTGTTGAATTGGACAAATCACATTTACATAAGCCAGCTGTTCAGTTCTACTCTCCTTGGATTGGAAAGCATCATTTCATTATCAGCCTTGCTACTCTCTAGGAAATGTAAATCTTGAAGACAGGCTTGTTGAGATGCAGAGTTCAGGACGATACAAATCTGTGACACTAATTAACAGACAGTCAGGCTGAATTGCTTATACATATAGATATTTTGATAAGGCAAATTGCTGCTCTGGCATTTTTCGCTGATTTGATAAAATGCAAGTGTGTTTTTCTGCTTTTTTTTTAAAAGAACAAATTGACCAAAACTAGAATTAACATTTTGGGGATTAATTATTTTTTAATAAAAAGACTAATCTAGAAGTCAGAACTATATGGCAAAATAACCAAAATGTATTTCTAATTCTTGTATTTTAAAAAGTCATATTATTGCAGCTAGGTGGAATCGTGGATAAGAAGAAGTCAGAAAGAGGAATTAAAATTTAGTCTTAGATATTAACTAAGCTGTGTGACCCTAGGTATGTCATTTAACTTTGCCCTTTTTCAGTTTCCAAAATGGGGTGATAATAGCACTTCTCTCTTAGGGTGTTATGAGGATCAAATGAGATAATATATGTACAGGATTTTACAAAATCTCAACTATTACTTAAATGCTAAATGCCACATAAATCTTATCTTTCCAAATAGATTTTGGGAAAGAGAGAAAGGCATTGCTATAGATATAAAAGCCAAATTGACATTAAAGGAAATCAAAGTGAGCAAAGCTGATGGTTAAAATGCTGGCCCTTTTGTTAATTTGTATAAAGTTTCAGTTTTATTGTGGATTTTTGTCCTTTTAAAAATTAAATGTTTAATTTATTCTACTGTTTCATTCAAACTCATTTGTAGCTTTTGGTTGCGAATACTAGTATTCATCCTTAGTATAATGATTTGCTGCTGAATGAAGATAATTGTGTGACTTTTGACCTCTGTACCAGAGTAGTTTTGCTAAATGTGCTTTAATTTTTGCATCACTCTTTGATTTATATGATATTTTGTCAGGCAGAGGAGACTGTGGTTTCCTTCAAATATTTACAGAGCTGTCATGGGGAAGATGGAGTAGATCTTCTGAACCCTGTTGCTCTATAGGGCAGATGGATTAGTGGTAGATTTCAACTTGACATAAGAAAGAAGTTTATATAACAGGAACCTGCCTTATGTGATAAGGAATTAGTCACTAGAAGAATTCAGAGACTGGATGACCACATGACAGGGTTTATTTTTAAGGGGATTAATATATTGAGTAAATGACTAGTTTAGATGGTTTCTAAGGAATCTGCGAATTCCAATATTTTATTACTCTGTCTTTAGTTCTGTCTCTGACCTTCCCTTGACAAAGACCTATTTCAGTAGTTCCAACCATATCAAGGAACTGTCCCTTTCACGTGTCAAATTAGATAAAATATTGAATCCCATAGTTCTTTTGGAGAAGGAAATGGAAAACCACTTCACTATCTCTGCCAAGAAAACCACAAAATGAGAGAACAAAGAGTAAGACAGGACTGAAACAACTCAAAAAAAATCCAACTAAATGAAAACATACTATTTTATGAATAATTGTTTTTCCATGTGCAGGTTATTAGCATAGAAGAATGAGAAAGGGAATTAGTCAGATGATTTGAATTCAACTCCTCTCCTGACACAGGTTATAACCTTTGAAAATCTACCCATCTTATCTGAGCTTCACTTTTCTCATGTGTTAAGTAGGGACAATAATGCCTATAATGCCTATGTCAGGATCATTATGAAGAAACACAATGAAACTAGGACTATTATTATTAAAATGATGAAGAGTCAAGCTAAATTCTTGGTATTTAGGTAGAACTCTTTATTGAGAATATTAGAAAATTGTAAAGGTATTTTTAAAAATCAATAAGATTTTAAAATCCTTCCTAACATCTAAGTATGGGAAATACAAAAATCAATGTATAAATTAATTTTGGAAAAATGTTATAAAAGTGTTAGGAAAATGATTATGTAATTTATCATATTAAAAACAAGGGTACTCCAAACCAAGTAATTACTTTAATAGATGTGGAAAAAGCCTTCAACAAAGTATAACATTAATTCATATAAGAAACTCTACCTAGCATTGATATAGAGGAACTATTTTAATATAATAAAATGTATATTTAAAACAAGAATTTTACCATATATATTAAAGACTAATATTATTTACAATAATAAAACCCAATAAGCTTTCTCAATAAGTACAAGCATAAAGCATGATCATTGCCCATGCATATGCTCTGTCTATAATTAAAATGAGGATATTTTCTAAATTATCAGATTTAGTACTATTTCAATAAAACTGGGAAATTATTTTAGAGTCACATAAAATGATAATAAAGATTATTTATGGGTCTAGAATAAGAAGATTTAGAATAAAAGTATATCCATACTTCAAATTATATTATAAACCAGTTTAATTATCATCAGTATTGGGTACTGGCTAAAAAAATCAGAAAATCAGCTCAGTGGAAGTGACTACTAAGAAATAATAAAATGAAATTGGACTCAATAATGCAATGTTTGATAAACCTGAGAACATGAATTATTTGGCAAAAACTATCTTATGTTTGGAAGAATTGCTAGAAAAAGTGAAAAGCAGTTTGACAGAAATTAGTTTTAGATTAACACCTTCTACCACATACCACAATATGCTAAGCATCAAATATATATATATTCATATATATATAAAATATATATATATTTTTATCTGAATTTAAATGTCACCCAATAAAAAAGTTAGAGGAGAATCTGAGCAAGTACCATTTACAGATATAACTAGATGGAGAATTTTTAACTAAACAAAGGATAGAGTTCATCATAAAAAAACCCAAAATAGATCATTTCAAGTACATGAGATTAAAAAAAAAAAACATTAGTGCTGGAACAATGTAAGATAGGAAAAGATACTTTTATTCTGAGAAACAAAATCCTTGCATCAAATGTTAGATAAGAGTCTGCTATCAAAGCAGACATAATATACATACAAATATGTAAGACTAAGAGTCATTCTCAATGGATAAATGAGCAAAATAAATAAATAAACAGTTCTTAAAAGAATTGCAGACAATGATAGAGGATATTGCCCCAAATTGCTAATAAGAGAAATGAAAAATGAAGCATATCTGAGATTTAACATCATAACACAAAGGTAAAGATGACAAAGTTGTGAGACTGGTCAATGCTGGAGAGGCAGTGAAGTGACAGAGACACTAATAAACTCTTGTTAGAGCTGTGAGTTGGTCCTTTCAGGAAAGTAATTAGAAATTATTCTAAGTGACTCAAGTGACTCCTTGACCCATACATTTATCTTCTAGGAAGAGCAAGAAGAACAAAGAAAGGTCCAATATACGACGAAATATACTTAATTTATATTTTTTGTGATAACAAAAACCTTTAAACAAAGTAAATGCACTCTGAGTAGAAAATGACCAAAAACATGTTATACATGTATGTAATGGAATATTACTGAACAGTGAATATAAACAAATTTAAAGAAACAGAGGAAGACTTCTATGAACTAATACACAGTGGAGTTAGCACAACCAAGAAGACAATATAAGCAAATGACTAAAATAACATAAATAGAAAGAACAAAACTTTAAAACTGAATACTGTGTAATTATAAAGACTAAGCTGAAAATAGAAGAAGATATGAGAAAATGAGCCTCTCTACCTTCTTTGAAGAAATGGGGAACTGTGAGCACATTCTGTATGCTGTCAGACATAGTTGATGATATCTAATAAACTATTTTTCTTTCTCTCTTTTAAAATTTTTTTTAATGTCCCTAATGTAGGGGAGTAATATATTAAAAAATAAAGGTGTCATAAAAACAAAATATATCAATAAGAAGAGAAAATATTTAAAAATTCAGTTTAGAACCTTCATGACATGATCAAATGAATTAAATACAAAATGAGGCAAAAGCATAAAGTTATGGAAAAGGTTCAATGGAAGAATAAGGGCAGTGCATAAAGAGCTTAGAAAAAAAATAAATGGGACTAAGAGTAAGGTAGCCATAGAGATCTCTGACAAACAAAACAAAAAACAAAATTCATCTATCAAACATATGGGACATTAAAAAAAGTTAAATATGTGTGTCTTCTTCCTAGATTGCAAACTCTAAGTTACAACATATTTGAATCTATGAAAGGAAGAGCACATGAACTAGCCAGAGGATATATATCTGAGAAACCTCAAAATAACATCTGTTCTGAATATCTGAATTTTCAATAAATACATGACCTCCTCTAAGGGTGTGTTTAGCCCAACAATGATAAATTGTGTGCCACAAAAAGTTTCTGCGAATGCCTAGCTGAACATAACGATATTTTTATAAGACCTTTTCTGAGTTCTAGGATGTAAATATAGCAGACAGGGAAAGAAAAATGAATGGGACTATCAATTAACAAGGGTATTTTTTCATTCATTTATATCAAAAACAATATAATAAAAGGAACGTTGACAGCAATGAGGAAATTCTTAGTGATGAGTGTTTTCACCTCATGCATCGAATAGAGCTATATTACTCATTTCTTAGGATTTACTTAGGAATCATTATTAGAGTGAATCTTTAAAGATATTTAATCACTCATGAGCACTACATATGGAGATTTCTTTCTGGGGAATTGTAAAGATGAATCTTTTCCTGGTTTCCTGCCTTTTTTTTTTTAAATAATACTTCAATATGTCAGTGTTACACATTTGAATCATTGTCAAATTTGTGGGTGACCCAAACCTAAAAGAGATCACTTCTAAATTGGATAACAGAAATAGGATCCAAACATACCTTGACAAGATGAAATGATGGACTGACAAAAAGTAATATGAAGTTATTAACAGGAAAAATGCAAAGTCCATTGGCTCCAAAAAATTTATTTCTCATAAACAAGAGAGGTGAAAAGATTAGAAAGTAATTTATTTGGGGAAAAAGCCCCAAGCATTTTAGGAGACTCCATGTTTAATATGAGTGAGTATTACTAAGTGACAGCCAGGAGCACTGATAAAATTTTAGTTTGCATTTACAGAAATATAGCATCCAATGCAAAGGAGATAATAGTTGTGCTAGACACTACCCTGATCAGACAACAGCTGTATTATTATGTCCAGTTCTTGATGAAACACTTGAATTAATTTGATAGAAACGCATGATTGCCTTCCTTGAATATTTGAAAGACTGTCATTTGGAAGAAAGATATGACTTACTGTGCTTAGACTTAAATGGCAAAACTGGAATCAACATCTGGAACTTACAGAGGCAGATTTCACCTCAACGTAAGAAAAAATTGAAAGCTGTCATAAAAAGGAACTGGCCGTCAGCCTTGCCACAGAGATCTCAATAAGATTCAAGAATATGGCTGAGTGACTGGTCATCAGGGATATTGTAGATAGGATTCAGCATTTGGTGAAGGATGGACTACATATCTTCTGATTTCTTCCAATTCTGAGATACAATAAATTTGGGGTTTCTAAATACGTGTACTCTTCAAGGATACTTTCACAGCAAATAATGGGAATCTTAACTATTTGTGTAAAATGGGTTCAAACTATAAGAAAATAATTATTTTCTGCAATCTAGAATATTTAACCAATATGAAGAAATAGGGTAAGTTATAGGATTGTTGTGGACATGTAAATAGGGTATAACCTTGTACTTGTGATACTCGTAAATCAGTGGAACCCAGGAGATAATCTTAGTCAATTAGGCTTGGGGAATAGAGAGTTAGAATTCTGATAGGGAATAAGAAAAAGAAGCATTCAGTAATACTACTATTAGATTAGGGAAGGGAAGGGAATAGAGTACATAGATAGAAATGGGAAGTAAATTAAAACTAGGTATTCCAACAGGAACAGGGTCAAAGTAAGCATATATTATAGAAATGTTTTAGAGGTGGTGATAGACTTGTACTCCAGGGATTGGTATGAGGAAAGAAAGTCAAGATCAAGGCATATAGCCTTAGGCTCAAAGGCCAACTCTGAATTAATATAAGTGATAACAGTCAGAGATAGGGCACAAGACTTGTTTTTGAAAACATTTTTGTAGGGGTTGGGGGGGAGATGGAGGAAGGGGTCTTTAATCTATTCATTGCCCTTTATATCCATTAATAGTTTGGTGGAGAAAGGTGGTCACTGCAAGTCAATCCATTTAAAGGGGATAACTGCTTGAAATTGTGCTGAGCCCATATTAGGAGCTCAATAAATTCTTGTTGACGGATTGATTGAAAGGTTAATGCCACTGTTGCTTTCACAAATGAAAAAAAATACACTACAGGAAAAGTCTGCATGCATGCATGCATTACGTGAAGTCATGCCTACAGAAAGGAAAAAGAGAGGGGAATTTAAGAAGGCTGGATAAGAATAAATGCCAGTGGAATGATGATGTGTAAGCAGAGAAGACATATGAAACTTCAGTGTCTCCTGGAAACAGAGCCAATGGCATAGGAAGGAATGTGATTTAACCTCGGAGTCCAGTATAATACAATGCAGAAAGGATAACCAGGACATCAGGAAAGAGAAAATTAAATTGTTTCTTGAAAACATCACAGATCAGGAGATACCTGGGTTCAGATTTTGCTTTTTACATTTATAAACTATGGGTCTAGAGGCCAGTCTCTTAAACTCTCTAAGTTTCAGCTTATACTTTTAAAAATGGTGAATTAATTGGGGATAATAATAAATGGATAACTTCCCAGTGTGTTGTAAGGCTCATTTAAGATGAGTAAAGCACTATGAAAATTTTAAAGAGCTATAGAGATGTTTTCTATCATTTCTATCATTATCTCTTACCAGTTCCAATCCACAGAGCCAACTCTAGCCAAAATGACTAATTGGACAAAATTTATCTCTTTTGCTAAGCATCCTTCGGTTCCACCCCCACAATATTCAAGGAGTTAGTACTGTCATTCTCTATTCCTTTCCACTTAATTAAACTTACTCTCAGCAGAGTATCTGAAAGTCAACTAAATTAACACTGATGACAGCTTAAATTGCTATACCTTTTAGGGTTATTTGCCTTCCAGTTCTCAAACACCGATCTCTTCTTCCAGCTCCAACCTCACATATCTACCTGTCTGCTGGACATATCCCTTGCAGTCAATCCATTAAACATTTATTAAGCACCTACTATGTGTCAGGCATTGAGCAAATGACTCAGTCAGTTTGGTTAAATGATTTTCTCTACCTTCATTCAGCAGCATGTGTGTATGAGGGAAAGTGGTGAATGATCCAAGGCTGAGGCTTGGCAGGGTGAAATGGGCAAAATGATAAGGGGATTCAAGAGAGAAAGAGAGCACAGAATTGAAGTGGATTGCCCAGGAGTCAAGATGGGGAAGAGAGAAGATTGTGGCTTGTGAAGGAGAGATGGCCAGGTTAAGAAATCAGATGTGATGGGTGTAGGTAGAGAGTAGGATTTGGAAGGAAAGGCAAAGGGAGAAATGAAAAGCCAATGAATTATGGTCAAACAAAGATTTCAGAATTCTTGAACTTGGAGGGTGACGGCAAGATCAAGAGTTTGACCATGTTTGGTATGTAGTTGAGTTGGAATGGAGGAGTAGGTCATGGAAAGTAAGTAGGTTGAGGAACAGTGTTTAGGGTGTTTAAGTGATAGTCAATATGTATGTTGAAGTCCCCTAATATGAGAGCAAGAATTGAGGAGGAACTATTTTGTTTTTAAAATCAATAAGGTTTTGTTGTGGTGGTTATTGTTATTGCTGTTGTAAGTTGTTTCAATCTTATCTAATTTTTTTATCTCATTTTGAAGATTTCTTGGCAAGGATATTAGAGTAGTTTGTATTTTCCTTCTCCAGCTCATTTTACAGATGAGGAAACTGAGGCAAACAGTGACTAGCCTAAGGTCACAAAGCTACTGAGATCAGTTTTAAACTAATCTTTCTCACTCCAGTTCTAGAACTCTATTCACTGTGCCATCTAGCTGCAAGTTATTAAGTACCTGCTCTGTGCCAGGAACTATACTACCCATTAGGTATGCCAAAAAAGACAAATGATATCCTTGTTCTCAAAGAATTCACAGTCTTATAGAAAAGACAACATGAAAAGTACTATGTACAATCAAAATATATACAAGATAAATTGGAAATAGATAATCAACAAAGGGAAGAGACTAGCATTAAGGGGGATCAGAAAAGTTTAATAACTAGGACTTTATAAATGCTTTTGGTTTATTTGAGTAAAATCTGTAGAGTTTTCCTAAATACAAGGCTTGCCTGTTTTACTATTGATGGGTTTTCACTGTAGTCACAGATACAAACTTTTAGTCACAGAAACACATTTTTGAAGGTGTTTCTAGTTTGACTTTCTAAAAGTTGAAGTCTTTCATGTATATTTTCTTGAAGTTTTTTCAATCCACACTTAATGAAGAGGGAAACGAGATATAAATTACTTGTGGGTAAGGACTTTTGTTTTTGTCTTTTGTATGTCACTGATTAAAACTGAGCTTTGCACATGATAAACACTTAAGTTGAAATGAATTCGTTGGATCACGTAATATAATTTTTATTTAATTTTTTAAAAATTCATTTCAGATTTAACAAACACCAAATAAAATTGGATTTTCTATATACAGTAAAACAGAAAAAAGAGCACCATCCCTGCCACTGCACATAATGTACAATTTGCTTTTCTTTTTAAGTACCTAAGTTCGGTTTTCCTTTTGTCCTTTCCTAAGCATTTTTAGAGGAAAATGCTTCAATGTGGGTGAGATTTCTTTTTTTTTAAATAAAGGAACTTTTAGAAAGAGAATTGTTTGTATTTCAATTATCCCTGTTACCTATTCTCAGTTTGATTTTCCTTTTGTCCTCTCTTAAGCATTTTTAGAGGAAAATGCCTCAATGTGGGTGAGATCTCTCTCTCTTTTTTTAAATAAAGGAACTTTTAGAAAGAGAATTGTTTATATCTCAGTTATCCCTATTACTTTTCCCTATTATTATCCCTAAAGGGTTGCAGCACACCTAGTTATAGACAACTATTCTTAATATTAGCTCTAACTTGTCAAATGAACTAAAGCCAAATACACTTGAATTTTTGTGCTCTAGATGAGCCTGTAGGGGACACTTAGACAAATGGGATTGATTTGACTTTGGCAGTTCACTTATTCCAAAGGGCTTCCTCTAAACAGTGCACAGGCTTTGCATTTTGCTAAATTCTGTTACTTTGTATTAAAAGCTTATTAGAAACAAATCTTCCCTGCATTCTGACATATTCAATTACAATCATCTGTTGTGGATAACAGACTCTGTCTAGACATAAGAATACCACTGTGGCTTAGAAGGAACATGATTCATTACAGCAGCTCAGTTCCAATGCACAAGGACCATGTTTTTGTGTCCTTTATTGGGGCACACTGTTTAATGAACTATTTCTCAGCTCTACAAATTTGTTAAAGCTGTAACAAATAATATAAATGGATATAATAGGGGAAGGATGATGCTTGAATCCACAGAAAACAGCAATATCAGGGCTGCAGAATTACTAACAAACAAGTCAACTCAGATTAATCTAAATTAAGCCCAAAATTCCTTAAATCCCTGAGACAATGAAGTCTAGTCTTTGTTCTATATTCCTGGCTTCTACTGTGCTGGGGGGGGGTGTTATTTGTCCATGTGTATATGGAACAGGAAGAGGTGGTCTGTTGGCTGTAAGAAATTAGCCAGCTGTACTGAGATGCTTTCTCTCAAACAGAACCAAACTGAACGTAAGCCATATGAAAGCTTGCAAGTGAAAACAGACTGTTAGTTAACGAAACTTAGAAGAAATGAGGAATTAAGGCTTCATCATTTAAAACCCTTTGCTTAAAAGTCATGTTTCACTATGATCCACAAGTAAAAAGGGAGCTAAATGGTAAGATTCATTAACTTCTGACATAAAAATCTCAATTTAATTTAATTTCTTTAGTGTTCACTTATATATGCTACAAATCTCTTTAACAGGTTTTAGAAAACTATTTTCAAAGGCTAGGGAACATGACAAATAAATACTATATATACATATTAATACATACATATATATGTAACAGATATTTTTTAAACTAGTGGTCATTATTTTGAGAGACTGAAAATGAAATCATTGTCAATTTTCTGCTTTTCACTGCTTGGAAATTTGAGAAGGCAGGGGGTTCAGTTCTCAGAGTATTTACCCCCCAGGATGGAGAAGGAAAACTCAAATGAAAAACCAGGGAGGAAAGTGTGTGTAGTCGTTGCTAAGAGACATGCAACTGAACACATGCTGTCACATAATGATGGCCATAGGTGGTGTTCAACTGTGAGAAAATTTGCAATGATATCTCTGCTACCAACACAGCATGTGCCTTTCTGTGAGTAAAATGGGATGGGGGGTAGTCTTGTAGAAGTAAGAGTAAAAAAAAGCAGATATAAAAAGGTACAGTCAAAGCATGCTGTCCTTCATCTATCAGGACAATGCTCTAGACTCAATAAGACTCAAGTTCTTAAGACTCAAGTTTTTTTTTTTTTTGTTTTTTTGTTTTGTTTTGTTTTTTAATTAACAGGGATGGATGATGAGTTATCTCCATCACTAACATATCTGGTCATCTTTTGTGAACAATACCTTTGCAAGATAGCTAACTGTAGGTTAGGGGAATTATTCATGGGAGAGGGCTTTGAGGAATTAGCATGTGAAAGAAAAGAACTGGATTCTAGTATGTCACTTATTAGCTAGGAGGTTATACTAAATTGGATGTTATCACCTGAGTTCTAGGGTTCGATTTTAGGGGACCTGTGAACTTGGTATTGGACTTAGAGACAGGAAGACTCATCTTTCTAAGTTCAAATCTGGCCTCAGACACTTACTAGCACTGTGATCCTGGGCAAGTCATTTAACCCTGTTTGCCTTTGTTTCCTCATCTGTAAAATGAATTGGAGAAGGAATGGCAAACCACTCCACTATCTTTGCCAAGAAAACCTCAAATGGGATCTCAAAGAGTAAGAGAAAATTGAACCAACTGAACAAGAACAACAGCATTTTCACTGACCTTTGGTTACCTTGTAATTCTAATGTATTTTTTGTATTAAAAATGTCATTCTGATAAGGGGTTTGTAGGCTTCATTAGACTGCCAGAGGAGTCCACGAAAGTTAAGAACCCACAAACCAGATAAGATTTCCTTCTCCCTGAAACATTCTATGAGTTTATGTATTGAATGTATTCTGGAAAGCCTCATCCTATTTCAACAACTTTTTTTTTCAGTAAAGTGGGGATGGAAAAAAAAATACCCAACAGGTTTTCTATGAGGAACAAGTGAGATAGCACATGGAAAATATACTGTAAACTGTAAGGAGTTATAACAATGTCATAGCCCTACATATATGTGCATTCACATGCATCCTCTCTCTCTTTCTCTCTCTTTTCTACTTCTCTTTGTTCTCTCTCCTTTCTTTCTTCTCTCCTTTCTATTTCTCTCTTCTTTCTTCTTCTATATCTTCTTTCTTCTCTCTTCTCCTTTTTTTCTCTCCTTTCTTCTCCTTTTTTCTTTTTTATCTCCTCCTCCTCTTCTTCTCTTTTCTCTTCTCCCCTCTTCTTTTTTCCTTCTCTCTTCTATTCTTCTCCCTCTTCTCTCTTCTCTTCTTTTTCTTCTCTCTTCTCTTCTTTTTCTTTTCTCCCTTCTCTTCTTTTCTCTCTTTCCTTCTTCTCTCTGCCTCTCTGTGTTTCTGTCTCTTTCTCATTATGCAATCAATAGTCTCATTCCAAAAAGGACACGTTAATCAGTTTTACTGTACTGTCATCCATGTGACTTTCTTGACCAAAGCATCTCTATTTCCTAGACACTATTCCCTTATATATGCTGTCTTCTGATTATTAGAATGTAAACTCCTTGAGCTAAAAAACTGCATTATTTTAAACAATCTGTATAAACAGTGGTAATACAATGTCTGGCACATAGTAAGCACTTAATGCATTGTCACTCATTCATTTTCCTCCTCCTCCTTGCAACAAATGCTCTTCCCATCTTGAGTCAGTACTTTATTAAAGGTCATTAGACTAGTTTAAGTGGCTAATGAGTCAACCTTAAAATAAGGACAACTTGGTTTCAAGACCCAACTCTGAGCCAAACTTTCCATGTGACCCTGAGGAAATCACTTAATTTCTAGTGCCTCCAATTTCAAATTTCTTCCAACTCCAAATTTGTATGATATAATTCCAGTCCCAAAGCCCATTGGTATGAGATGTTCTTATTATTGGTAGAAATCAATGTGTGAAGCAGGGTAAAGTTTTTGAGGGTGGAATAGAGAATGATTCAATCTTGCCAATTTTGAAGCCATAGATGGCTGACCAAAGGAGGCTATCACCATCCCTGTGTTGGAGGACTAGAAGGCCTTTATTTTAGGCAATCCAGACATACTTAAAGACTGTTCAAGGGAACTTCCATTAGTTCAATTGGAATACTTAGTCTAGAAGAAGTTATATGCAAAGAGCAAGAGAAAAGGAGGAAGGGAGGGAGGGAAGGAGAAGGAAAGGGAAAGGGGGGAAAGAGAGGGAAAAAGAGAGGGAGAGAGAAAGAGAGAGATCTTTTTTTATTTAAAGAAATCTTTATGTATTTGAAATCTATACACATCTAATACCAACTTCTTATAACATTTTTTCCCTTTTTTTGAATATAGAACTAAAAATGCTCCCATATTCATCCCCCATCCTACAGGTGAAAAGAGGAAAATTTGACTTTTCTGGACACTCATTAACTTTCACAGTCCATTGGGATCCAGTGAATGGGCTGGAAATGATCATATTAAATGCTTGCCCAGTGGCCCAAAGGCTTAGGAGCTTATACATTCTCAGGGCTCCAGGGACTAATATATTTCCTATGACATCTAGCAAGAGTTTCTCCCACCCAGCTGGTTCTTCCTCATTTGTTACCCCTGAGGAAACTCTCAAAGAAGTTCTATTGTTTGCTTTTGGCCTAAGACCATCTAGCAAGCTGTCAGGATGCTATTACACAGACGTAACAGAAGGAGGTGGCTCTTAATTTTGAAACCAAAAAATAAATCCAACTGCATAGCATTTCTTCATTTGTCCTCATTTAGATGAGACACTAAAAATGCCTTTGACTTATTGTGTACATTTCAAGAAGTTTGAAAAATTAGCAAGAATCAAACCAAAGATAACTAAGTGATACAGAGCATATTTAAGAATATTTATAAAAGGTCTCCAGTTCTTTAAACTTCTAGCTAAAGATCATATAT
The DNA here is from genome assembly GCA_023553655.1 of Myrmecobius fasciatus. Classification (NCBI taxonomy): domain Eukaryota; kingdom Metazoa; phylum Chordata; class Mammalia; order Dasyuromorphia; family Myrmecobiidae; genus Myrmecobius; species Myrmecobius fasciatus. Next base: position 788,500 of record JAJPUD010000006.1, read on the forward strand.
ATAAATTTTTCTATAGCATTTAAGCAGAAATGGCATTCCTCTTATTTCTTAATTAGAAGATTGTTTCAGAATAATTATCCACCCACTTACTTGTCATCATTAATTATCACTGAGAAGTCTTCCCAAAATATAATAATTATGTATGAAAAAGTAATAGGATCAATATAAATGATCATTGAATGGTCATAAATATATACTTAGAGTCGTGGAATGTCAGATAGTTAGAAAGGTCTTTAAAGATATAGTTCTTTGTGATTGTTTTACAAATGAAGAAACTGAGGTGCTGTGAAAGTAATGTTTTTGGCCCCAAATTATAAACTAGTTGATGACACAGCTGGAGTTAGAGCTTAGATTGCCAATCCACTGATCTTGCATTGCATCAGTGGAAGTTCTCACGGTATGGTGATATCATACTACAGAATAAGGATGAGGTAATTTTGAGTTCTACCTCAAGATTCATTAATTGTGCATAGCCCTTAATATATATAAAATATCATAATATGGCAGGCAGGATAAAGATTCAAGGTATTCCAAAAATCAGTGCAGTTTTAAGCTTTAAAACTTAATTGATGCTAATAAAGTTTACATTTGCATTGAGACTTTTGGGACAACCTGTATTTTCTAAATAGAACTAATTCATCTCAAGTTCTCAACAATGACAAACTCTTCATCACTCTACTGTATATCATTTTGTAGATCTTCTGCTTGGGCCTTGTCATTAGTTCAATTCAGAATGACTCAAGTATATGATGATATATTAAAAGTTGTCACTTCAGTAAGACAGACACATAAATTATATACAGTCTTGATGTGACTAGAACAACCTTTATGAACTTCTATTTGTCCTATTAGGAGGAGACAGGTAACTCAGTGGGTAGAGAGCTAGGTTTGGAGTCAGAAAGACCTGAATTAAAATCCAGCTTCAGGCCTTTACTAACTGTTTGATCCTGGCCACATTAGTCAAGTTCTGTTTACCTCAGTTTCCTGATCTATACAATGAGAAAAATAATAGCAACCATTTCCCAGGATTGTTGTGAGAATAAAATAAAATAACACTTATAAAGCACTTTGCAGACATTAAAGTGCTATGTAAACGTTAGCTAATTATTAATGATGATGATGATGTTATTATAGTTGTAACATATAGTGTAAAATAACTCAAGGGTAAAGTTTGATTTGTTGAGAGACTCTAAAATATCTTCCTATCTTGGTCCCTGGTAGAGCTGCAATTGGTTAGGTGCACAGTGGATAGAGTACTAGGCTTGGAGTCAGAAAAACTAATCTTCCTGAGTTCAAGTCTGGTCTCAGATGCTCACTAGTTATGTGACTCCAGGTAAGTCACTTAACTCTATTTGGCAATAGCAAACCACTCCAGTATCTTTGCTAAGAAAGTCCCCAAAAGGGTTCATGAAGAATGAGATATGACTGAAAACTGCTCAACAATGACAACAACCAAAAGGACTGAAATGGTAAAAACAAACAAACAAACAAAAAACTGGCATTATAGAAGAATTATAGAACTGGCTTCATTAGAATCCTCAAAGATAACCAAAAAGGATCCCATCTGCCCACATTATTTTTTTAATTTTATTTATTTATTTATTTATTAATACTTTTTATTTGCAAAACATATGTATGGGTAATTCCTAAACATTAACCCTTACAAAGCTTTCTGTTACAAATTTTCCCCCCTACTCCCCACCCCTCCCCTAGATGGCAGGATATCCACTATATGATAATTATGTTACAATACTTAAGAAATCGAATATATGTATAGTTATTGGCACACATCATTTTTTTTTTTGTTCAGGAGAAATCGTATCTATAAGAGAGAATAATCCGATAAAGGAAATACAATGCAAGCAAACCTCAATAGAGAACATGAAAATGTTATGTTGTGGTCCACACTTCACATCCCTCTCTCTGGGTGTATATGGCTTTCTTCACTGAACAATTGGAACTGGTTTGAAACATTTCATTGTTTCAGAGAGCCATGTCCATCAGAATTGATCATCATATAGTCTTGTTGTTGCCGTGTACAATGATCTCCTGGTTCTGCTCGTTTCACTCAGCATCAGATCATGCAAGTCTCTCCAGGCCTCTCTGAAATTGTCCTGCTGGGCCTTTCTTACAGAGCAATAACATTCCATAACATTCATATACCATAATTTATTCAGCCACTCTCCAATTGATGGGCATCCTTTCAGTTTCCAGTTTCTAGCCACCACAAAAAGAGCTGCCACAAACATTTTTGCACATGTGGGGCCCTTTCCTTCTTTTATGATTTCTTTGGGATATAAACCCAACAGAAGCACTGCTGGGTCAAAGGGTATGCATAGTTTGATAACTTTTTGAGCATAGCTCCAAATTGCTCTCCAGAATGGCTGTATCCGTTCACAGCTCCACCCACAATGCATCAGTGTCCCAGTCTTCCCACATCCCCTCCAACATTCATCGTTATCTTTTCCTGTCATTTTAGCCAACCACATTATTTTTTGAATAGGATTTGAATGTTTGCTCAGAGGAGAGTCAACAAGTTTGGAAAGGGCTTCCATCCTTATCATCTTACTCAAAGTTTTTTTTTTTTTTCTCTTCTCATCCTACTTCTACAAAAACATAGACACAATTATGGAGTGCAGGAGGTAGAGTGAAGCATTATGTATGAGGAACTCGTTTGACTAGAGTGCAGTGTGTGGAGGAGAGTGTCATGTAATAATGAGAAAAGTAGATTGGGGCCAGATTGTGACTTATAATAATGAGTTTGAATTTGATCCTAGAGATTCTAAGGAGACCCTGAGGATCCTTGAGTAGGGGAGAAACAATGTCAAATTTGCACTTTAAGAAAACCACTCTGGTAATGTTTTAATGGACTACACAAGGAAAAGATTTGGATCAGTAAAAATAATTAAGATATGTAATAAAATAAAAATAAAAAACTAATTAGGATATGTAATAAAATTTTTAAAAATTACATATGTAATATGTAATAAGGTAAATAAATAGAGGTAATGAAAGAGAAGTAAGGGGAATAAAGCATCTACCACATGCCAGATATTGTGCTAAGTTCTTTACAGATATTGTTTCCATTCGAACCTTGCAATAACCCTATGAGAAAGTGCTACGATTATCCCCATTTTGCAGTTGAGGAAACTGAAACAAAGAGAGGTTAAGTGACTTGCCAAGTATCACAAAGCTAGTCAATGCCTGAAGGTTTTCCTAACTTCAGACTCAGTGCTCTTTCCACTGGTCAGTGAGCTTCCTCCAATGATGAGAGTGTGAACTAGGGTAGTTGCTGTATGGATAGAAAGAAGGCACATATGTAAGAAATGTACTGGAGACAAAATCTACAAGATTTAGCAACTGATTGGATTTGTGGATTGAGTGAGAATCTGGTTGACCTGAGGCTATAAACCTGGAAGGAAGGTGATACTCCACAGAAATATCATCCTTTGATCACTCTCTGACTCCTGTCATTGTCTTGTTCTCTCCTATCTTTATGCATTTTCTCATATTATCCTGAATGTCTGGAATTAATTTTCCCCAACACCCATTTCCATCTGTTGAAATTTCTTTCTTGCTTCAAGGTCTAACCCAAGTACCACCACATCCATGACATTTTCTGACAGATTGACCTCACAAGTCCCAGATGAAAGCAATCTCTATTCTCGAACATCTCCTAGTAATAATATCTCCTAGGTTAACCTCTTCACTTATCATATTTAGTCTCCTATTATACACAGACACTACAAATATCATAATTATTTATGATCATGCTTTCTTCTCAAACTGATCCAATAAGATTTCACACTCTTTGAGCTCAGTCTGTTTCATTTGTATTTCAGGACTTCCTAATATAGTATTAATATAGTAAGTATTCATAATATTGTTAATTGAATTAAATTAAGTTGAATGAGAGGTGTATATGCTTTGCAAAATTGGGATCCAAGTATCTGTGGAAATAACTCTTCTTAACTGAATTTAGACAATATTGTTTTTTTTAATTAAAGCTTTTTATTTGTATAACATATGTATGGGTAGTTCCCCAACATTGATCTTTACAAAGCTTTCCATTACAAATTTTACCCCCAGTCCCCTCCCCTCCCCTAGATGGCAGGAAGTCCACTACATGTTAATAATGTTGAAATGCTTGAGAAGTTATGCAAGAAAAATCCTATCTACAAGAAAAAAAAAGAAACAGAGAAAGGCAACACAATGCAAGCAAATGTCAATAGAGATCATGAAAATGTTACGTTGTGGTCCATATTTCATTTCCCTCTCTCTGGGCGTATATGGTTTTCTTCAGTGAACAATTGGAACTGGTTTGAGACAATTCTTTGTTGCAGAGAGCCATGTCCATCAGAATTGATCATCATGTAATACTGTTGTTGCTGTGTATGATGATCTCCTGATTCTGCTCGTTTCACTCAGCATCAGTTCATGCAAGTTTAGACAATATTGTAAAGCCTATTAATAAAATTTGTTTTTATCCCTCTTTTCAGTGTCCATCAACACTTTTGAGATCCATTCTTCACCACTACCAAGGCATTCCATGCCTTTATACTGGCCACAGTGAGCAGGAAGTCCAGGGAGTGTCAACTAAATGTGTTTTTCTTAAAAGTGAATGCTATCCATCGAAATCAGAAGAGTTCAAATATAATTGGATATAATTGAAGAATATGGAACAGAAGATGTGGAAGCAGAGGAAAAGAGAAAAATAAAGAATATTTAGATTGATTTCTTCTGTCCTATTTTGTTTTTTTCTTCTACTCAATCAGAAAATGGTGATAAATCATTGCAAGAGTGCACGACACAAGCAGAATCAAGAGAAATTCATGGTTAGGCAAAAAGAAGAAGTGGAAAGAGAAAAGCTTCATCAGAAGGATTCTTTAAGAATTCATTTAGGCTTCAGTTGATTTTATGTATTTGTTATAACTTAATTGTAACTTTATTTCAGAAGCACACATTTATGTTATATAAGTTTCTGATTGCATTTGAAATGAAAAAAAGACTGTGGAGGGGTGAGAAGGAGTGTGAAGAGTTTAATTTTTATATCAAATCATCTGGGCTTGGAGAAACATTTTTATATAAAATATAATAAATATATAAATCCTTTTTAACACTGGCAGAAGAAATAGGAGAAGGAAGAGGAGAAGATAGAGGCAGAAAAGGAGGAAGAGGAGGAGAGAGAAGGAAAAGGAGAAAAAAGAAAAAGAAGGAGAAAGAAGAGAAGGGGGAGGAGGAGGAGGAAAAGCAGGAGAAGTAGAAGAAAGGAGAGGAAGAAGGAGAAGAAGGAAAAGAAAGAGAAGGAGAAGGAGAGGAAGAAAGAAAAGGAGAAGGAGAAAAAAGAGGAGAAGCAGCAGCAGCAGCAGAAGAAGAAGAACAAGAACAAGAACAGTGCCCTCACTCAAGAACTTTCTCTCTAAACAAGCAACAGGCATTTATGAAGTGCTTACTAGGTGCCAGGAATTATGTTGAGTGGTAAAGGATACAAACAAAAACAAAAAAAAAAAACATAAAAAGCCCAATCTCTCTCCAGAAGGGGTTTACTTTTTAATAGGAAAGACAGCATATGAGTAAATCAATCTAATAGGAGAGACAGCAAGTAATGAAATAAATCTGAATAATAAACACACACACATATAGTGTGGGGAGAGAGACAGACAGAGACAGAGAGAGAAAGAGAGAGAGAGAAAGAGAGAGAGGAGGAAGGAAGGGAGGAAGGCAAATCTCTAAGATATGGGGAGAAAAGTAAATATATTATATATTTAGAAATATATTTACCTTTCTTCATACATATTATAAATTATGTATTATACAAATATAAAATATACATTTGTAAAATAAATATATATTTACTTTTCTTCATATATGAATATATAAATAATTGAAGAAAGGTAACTTTAAATGTAACTGTGTGTGTATGTCTATGTATGAATGTATATATGTGTGTATTCTTTGGGTCAAATAAATTCACAATAATTTACAGGTGCTTGGCAAATAGCAAACACTCAATAAACGCTTATTGTTTGCTTTATTGATTGCTTTTTCACCCAGATAAAATGTTGACCAGCATATCCTTATTTCTTTTTTTTTTTTTTTTTTTTTTTTTGCTTTTTGCTGAGGCAACCGGGGTTAAGTGACTTGCCCAGGGTCACACAGCTAGGGGAATGTTAAGTGTCTGAGACCAGATTTAAACCCAGGTACTCCTGACTTCAGGGCTGGTGCTCTATCCACTGCGCCACCTAGCTGCCCCCATATCCTTATTTCTAAATCAGCTAACACTGCCCTTCCACCAAACAAAATCCCACTTATCACTGATAGGGACAAGTCACTTTACCTATAGGGACCTCAGGCCCCTCATTTGTAATATGGAGATAATAATACCTGAGTAAAATTCTTTCTAAACCCTAATGCTAATCACAAGCTGTTACTATCGTTATCATTTCCCTATCTCACAATCCATTACAAATTTTGCTTCTTCTACAGCCTTTCAGGACTCTCTTCGATCTCTCCAACAGTGTTTAATTTCGTACTGGATTATATTGTTCTATAATTATTTTATTTGGGTTATTCATGCCTCTAACTAGACTAGAAGTTCTTTAAATTTAAAGAGCATGTCTTCTGTATCCAAAGATGAGTAATCTGTTGCTGAGTGCATAGAATATACATAGGTGAATATCTACTCCTATAATTAAGGGCAGTCCTAACTAAAATCATTTAAGATATCCCATATGTCTAACCATTTGAAAGAGGGTGAGGACATAGCATCAGCAAGCAAGGGTTCCAAATTAGAAAAAGGAAACCCAGACCAGATATTTCCCAGACCTTTCCTTAACTTAACTGCAGATCTATTTACATGGAGGCGTCCACAGATGGAATAGAATGTTAGAGATGATCTGTTCCAACCTTCTCATTTTACCTATGAGGAAACTTATGATCAGAGAGGATTCCAGAGATGAATCTTTTATATCTCTGCCAGTGACCCAAAAGGGGTGGGTTGTGGAACTAGTGGTAGAAATCTAAAATATAACTATATACTAATCTTTCCTTTTGTGACTTCAGGGAATACAAGGCCATATGGATGACAGTACAGTATAGCTAGCTGTCTAATTTCAGAAGCAGGATATTTTCTGGTTTGTCTGGAAAGTCTCATTTTCTCTTAGTAAGCAGATTATTGATTATAAACTATAATGATTCCTTTGGAGCCATTGTGGTCAGCCATGTTAATCTAGCTGCCATCAACCCATGCTATGTTCCCATGCCAAAAGTCCTTATGAAATTTCCACTGGAAAAATAGTAGCAAACTTTATTCTCAATACACATATAAAATTCCAGATTTCATTAATTGTTGTTAAATATATGCCACGAGGAAGGATAAAGTCCATAGTATGAATGGGAAGAGAATTGAGTTTACAAGTAAGTCTCTTCAAGGGCTTTTCCTTAAAAACATACAAATACAAAAATTTTAAACTTTTACATGAATAAACTTCAAAATCTTCTATGACAAACGATGTTTAGGGAAATACAACATCTTTTAAAATATTTTCTAAAATCTCCAAAGGTGGAAACTTAAAAAAAAAATAACTATTTATGGAGTTCAGAAAAAGTTCAAGGTATTTGAGGGGACACAGTTCAAAAAATACAAGCATTATTTTTCTGTGACAGTTTAAGGAAAAAAACCTGCATTTATAGACAACTGCTATGTGTACAAAAATATATGAAAAAAACTGACAATGGAAAAAAATTCCCAAAAGTTTATTAACCTTTCTTTAATACCCCTAATTACCAGGGTGAGCAAAAGAGTCTATTTAAGTAATGTTGAACATGCAAAATCCTTTGAGGTTTAGGGAATTAAACCTCATTACTCAAACAATCTATTCTCAATAGTGGCTATCTATAGTCCAAGTAAGAAATTAAAATTCTTGTCAGGCATGTTATATGTCTCTCTCTAGTTTCTGAGCCACCAGCCAATCTTTGAACAGCCCTTCATGGGACAGAGTCAGCATGGAAATTTGGGTGAAAGGTTTCAAGGTCAACACCTGCTTGAAGAAGAGATTGTGAAATTTCTCTAGCTTTGAGATGTGAGAACTTAAGCTATCTTTTATATTGGGAGGGCAAATAATAATAATGATGAAGATAAATAAACAAATATATGTGTATATATGCACATATATGTCCAGAAACATACATACATGCACACATATAATAAAGGACTGAGTTCACTGAAGGAGATAGTGTATAAATCCAGATTTTCAAATGGTAGATAAAGATTCTTGACATTTACCTGCATTAAACTGATATTTCCAATAGAAGAAACTAGGGAATGTTTTTAGTTACTTTAATGGTAATTATCTGAGCTGTCAAGTGCTTAAAGAACAAAATTCCCTCTGTACCAGAATTCAGATAAAAATCTTAACTTTTCTCATAAAATAAGGGAATTTCAATAGAATGAAAATGCTTTTGAAAATATTTTTAACCTAAACAAGTTGCCAAGACAACAAAGAGAATTTTTTCTAGTTGAGTTTTCTTTCAAGAGAAATCCTAAAATGGAGAGTTTTTTTTTTTCTCTCTCTTGTTTTTAAACAAATAGATTTCTGGAAAAAAATTATAAAGCTGAGATAAATAAAAATCTCTATTTCTCTATTATCTCGTATTCCTTTTTCTTGGCAAGAGATGCATAGCACATAGCAGATGTGATTAGTTCTGACCTATGGGGATAGAAGGCTATTTTCTATTGAGAACATCTAATCTCCACAATCAGTGTAAGTTCCCGGGAATGTTTCCCCCAGAAAGTTCACATCATCACAATGAAGAGTCTCATTATTCAAAAATGGTAATCACTCATATGCAAAGTGTACACACTTGCTATTTTCCCTTTTTTGCTAAGCATCCAAATTAAATAGATTGCTGGGAATAATCTGAAAATTGTTAAAGGTTTTGATTTTACTTTGAATATATATGCACATATATGCACACATACTTATATGTATGTATATTTCTAAAGTATGTGATTGTTCCCAGGCATTTGTTTATATCAAAAGTGCAATGCAATAGACTCTTGCATGAAATATATGTAATTCACCCCAAAGTTGTGTTTATATAAGTGCAAAAGCAAACATACTCCTATAACAATGTTTACCCAGTTTTAATGAAGAATGTCAATTAGGTGGCCAGGGAATGATAAGTCAAACAAAGGTGCTTCTTATGATTAGTCAGGGCAATGAAATTCAAAACCCGACGTCCATTAAGCTACATGACAGTAATGAGAATTCAAAGAGTAACTTATATACAAGGGAGACCCACATCCTCACTGAAATAGTAATACAAAGTACAAAACTAATGGGTATTCAATCCTATTTCAGAAGACTATGTGGTAAGGGTATTGATTTAAAAAAAAATTAAAGATTCCCAAAGGAATAAAGATTAAACTAGTTTATATTAAACATAAAAACAAATAAATCCTAAAAACCTATAAGGAAAATGTAGAGTGATATTATTGTAGGGAAGCCTTTGTATCTGAAATTTACTGTGGACCATGAGAAAAAGACAGTTTATCAGGCTCCATGACAAAGAGGTTTTGTTGTTGTTGTTGCTAATGGATGCTATGAACAGGCTTGGAATGAATTTCTTACTAAATGCTGTCATGAGTTCTTACTCAGAGGATAAAAGCTCAGGTGGCAGACAAGGAATTCCAGATGAGCTAATAAATGATGAGAGAACAGAGTTCAGATGTAAAGAATGTTAGCAATTTCCTAGCAGATGGGACCTGAAGCATGTTGTGAGTGTCTCTTTTCATTATCTCAGGAGAAGACAGTTTCAAAGATGTGATTATGGTAAATACTACTTAATAGTAAAGAAACACGGGGACAAAACCCTAGGTGGAATAATTGATGACAAAGAGTAGCTTGTTTTCATTTTTGGATTCCTACAACTAAGCTTCCTTCTGTGCTCTCTCCCCCTTGTCTCTATCTTTCTCTGATTCTCTTTTCATAGCAGAATTACATATGCACATAGTAATAATCATTAATAATATAATAATAATGTTAATCATATATATTGAATAATATCCACAATAAAAATTAGCTTGCTGTTGTGCTGAACTAGGCTAAATTTGTAATTTTACATTACCATTTAAAAGTTTTATTTTTAATATCCCATTCTTCATTTATGAGTTTTTAAACTCAAGAATTTCAATAATCTGGATGTCATCATTTTAATTCTAGGAACTTACTAACTTTAGAAAATATATAGAAAATATGAAAAAATATATAATTATATATACATGTACAAAAGATAATAATAGTACACTAGGTTTGCAAAAATTCTTTACACATATTGTTTCATTTTATCCTCACAATAATGCTATGATTATCCCCATTTTATGGCTGAGGAAACTAAGACAGAAATTGACTTTCCCAAGATCACACATTTAATATCTGAAATTAGATATGAATCTAGTTCAGTATTCTATGTTCAATATTCTATCACACTGTACTACCTAGCTTCTGACTGGCAATGCATGAGTGTAAGACATACCTTCTTTAAATATGCATCTGTGTATGCTTATATCTATATCTTCACATGTATAGTTATTTATATCTGTGTATGTAGGTGGGGGGAGATGGAGAAAAGATGGTAGAGGGTAGTAGATAAGGTGGGATCAGTTGCCTATACTGGAGTCAGGAAGACTGAATTAAAGTCCCATTTCAAATATCTACTAGTTTTGTGACTTTGGGCAAATCAATTAAGCTCTCTGTAATTCAAATCCCTCATCTGTACAATAAGTGGTTTGGGCTTAAATGACCTCTAAGTCCCTTCCAGCCTCCAAACTATGATCGTACTTGAAAAGTACTTTGTAAACTTTCTTTAAATTCTATGTAAGTATTAACCATAATTCTTACATGCATGTATCTTCTCATACACTTGTGCAAACATGAAAGAGGATACTTAAAATAGTGCTGTATATTTACCTATAATTTAAGGCAAACTCTTTTTAAGAAAAGAATATAAGACTATTCTTTGTGCTTGTGCAAACAAACCAATTAATTGAATTTAATCAACTCATATATATGTTTATATGTGTGTGTGTATATATATATATATATATATATATATATATATATATACGCACCTATATATAGAATGCAGTGGTCTAAATCAAAAGAGGAAAATGAAGGAAGCAATGTGTATTGAAAATGAAGTAGTGCAGGTCCATGGTTAAGTGTGTGTATTTAATTTCATTCAGTTCTTACAACAATCTGGACCCAGTCTGTTCTAACTAGTATGAGTTTAACTCAGTCTGAAAAAGGTTAAGTGAACTCCCCAAAGTCATATTGCTAGTAAGTTTAAAGTGAAATTTGAACTTAGGTCTTTCTGATTCTTATAGAACAGATTTCGATCTCTATTGGTAGAATGAATTTCTTTACTCACAGTTCATTTCATTAGTAAAATCAAGTCTGATTTAGATATAGACATATGTGCATTTATATACATGTTTGCATATATATATTACATATGTGTGTGCATGCTATATATTTGTTGTTGCTGGTGGCAAGTTGTTTTTAGTCATGTCTAACTCATCATAACTTCATCTGATATTCTCCAGTTCATTTTATACATGAAGAAACTGAGGCAAACAAGATTAAGTAACTTGCCCATGGTCACACAGCTAGTAAGTATCTGAGGTTGGATTTAAATCCAGCTCTTCCTGACTGCAGGACTCACTATCTATTGTACCGCCTACTTGACCTGCAGGTTATAGATGCAAAACACAAATGCACCTATGGAGTTATTATATATGATCACATGTGAACAATGCATTGATTATTCCTATCTTTTTATTATATATGACTATGTATTACATGAATAAAAGTAAATTTAAATATGACCAGACTTACTCATGTAATTCAGTAGTGGGTCTAGAGCTCTCTCGGAACTTAATGAAATTAGTAAAAAAAAAATGAGTATATAAACTCTGACCAGTAATATATTGGAAAGCATTGTAAAGTAAATTGTTCCATACTAAGGACCATTAAAAATAATTTTATTTTACAAAATAAAAGAAACACAATGTTTATTTCTTAAAAGAATTCATCCCAATACAAAAAATTAAGGTTCTTTGATTATCAAGGATTTTTTAAAAACAGTTCTAGAAGTGTATCATTTTTGCAATTAAAAGATTATTTGGGCCATTTAAAATATTTCTGAAACTAAAAAGATTCTTTTATTTGACACTGAAAATTTTTATTCAAATTCTTACTTTCATATAAAAAGGGAATATGAATTCATCAAGAATTTTCAGTTTCAGATCTCTTCAGCCAAAATAGATGCATATTTGAAAACATATTGTATTTGGAAATATATACATACACTCATTTTATTGAAGCCATTTGCTGAGAGTGCTCTCTTCCCTCCTTTTCATCCTACATCCCTTTGTCATCATCTCTCTCATTTCTGATAAAGAAAGAGATTTCTTTCTCCTTGCTAACTTTAAGTCTTTGAATGTACTCTCCCATCATCCCTAGTCTCATTCTAGACTTGGCCCTGGTTATTTGACTTTGCATTAGTTTGTGTTAACATCACCATGCTTGTCTGTACCCATTACACTTCCAATTTCTTACATTACATCATATTCACATACCATAATTAATTTAGTCACTCAGAATCTGATAGATATCTAATTTGTTTCCTATTCTTTGCTACAACAAATAGTATTGCTGTAAATATTTTGGTGAATATGGATAGGCCCTTATTTTTCATCAATGGTATTACTATTTATATAAACAGTAGAATCCATGGGTTAAAGGGAATAGACATTTTAACCCCTTAATTTGTAAAATTCCAAATTGCTTTCTCAAACAGTTGGACCAATTTACAGCTCCTGCAACAATGCATTTAACATTCCTATCTTTCGGCATCCCTTATCTATCTGCTCTTAAATATTAAACCCAATGTCCTTTTCTCAGTCTTAATTCTTCCCGACTGCAGCATTTGGCACTGTAGATTAACATTCCTTTATTGGATACTCTCACATTTCTGGGTTTTCATAACACTGCTTTCTCTTGGTCTTTTTCTGACAACTCTTTCTCAGTCTCCTTTAGTGGATCATGATTCTTGCCATTTTCATCTAACTACATGAGTGCCCTACCAAGGCTCTGTTCAGGACCCTCTTCTCTTCTACACTATCTCCCTTTTGTGACCTCATCAGCAGTCACAATGTATTTTTAGATTCAGATGATTCCCATTTCCTTAAATATAGTCCTAATCTCTTTTCTGATTTCCAGTACCATACCTCCAGCTGCCTACTAGACATTTTGAACAAGATATTCTATAGCTATCTCAAACTCAACACATCTGAAACAGAACTCATCTCTCCCCCTCAATCTCTCTCTTCTTCTGAACTTTCTTAATTCTACTGAAGGTACCATCAGACTCCCAGTCTTTTAATTTCACAACCTTTGGTGTCCTCCTTAACTCCTCACACTTGTGCCACAAAGTTCTCTGATCAGTTGTCAAATCATTTCATTTTTACCTTTTTTCATTTCTAATATATGTTGTCTTCTCTCCCCTCGACATATAGGCATTATTAAGTATTTACTATGTTCTAGGCACAAAACTAAGTGCTAGGAATATTTTTAAAATTTATATTCTAACAGGGAGACAACATTCAAAAAAGTACATGTTAAATATATGAAATGAAAGAGAAATAATATTTATTAAGCATTTAGCACTTGTAGTAAGTACTATATAAATGCTTATTCCCTTCCCACTCCCTAAATGTAGGGTTGTCTTAAATTCACTTAGAAGCTCTAGGAATCAGGAAAGGCTTTCTGCAGAATGTGCCATTTGAGCCAAGTCTTAATGAAAGCCAGGAAAGCTTAAAGGAGGAAGTGAGGAGACAGAGTCCAGGAACTAGCTAAAGTCAGGGAAAATAGAAAAGGAGTGTCATGTTTGAAGAACATCAATTAAAACAGCATAAGGGGATCAAAGGGTGTGCAAAGAGAAGAAAGTGTAAGGAGAATAGAAAGGTAAAAAAGAATTTAATATAATTAATAAATTTTTTAAAAAATATATTTTAAATGCCACAAAATATTTTTATTGACAAATCAGTTCAAATCAACTTGATCAGATCTAACTCTTGTATTCACTTTATTATTCCTCAAAAATTTTTGTTGTCACCCCTATTTCCCCTAAAATGAAACATAATGTCACAGCATTGGTATTCCTGAGATGCCTATAGTAGCATAATGTTGTTGACAACTTACAGTGTGTTGGCAAGGATGTGGAGCTGAAACATGGAGTCCATGTTCTGATTTTGGATCTAGCACTAATTAAGTATGTGACTTTGGCGAAGTGACTTGATGTAAGTGAATCTCAGTTTCTTCTTCTGTAAAATATAAGTATTAGTTAAACAATCCTTTGTAAAGCTTTTGTTTAAGCTTTACAATCATAAAATAATATTATGAACCTGGTTATGTTTGGCACATACTGGATACTATTGCCTAATTCAGATATATTAGGGGGAGGATTTTATATATATATATATATATATATATATATATATATGTATATATATATATATATACACACACATATACAATGTATGTATATATTACATACATCTGTGCATATAAATATGTGCATATTTATATACATACATATAATCTTTATATTTCTATCTATCTATATGATAAACATAGCCACTACCATGGTTCAGGCACTTAGTACTTCTCCCCTTCCTATCTCTTCTTCTCCTTATTATTTCTTTCTACATGCTCCATGATCCAGCAGTACTAGCCTCCTCACAGAAACACTCCATTATCCATCTCTAAGATCCTCTCCCTCCTCATCTCCATCTCTTGACTTGTTTTAAGTTCTTGTAATCTTTAGCTCATATTCTATCTTTTGAGAAGAGCTTTCTAGTCACTCCTTCCCTTCCCCCTTGCCTCCAGCCATTTGAGATTTCCCCTCTAAAGTTACCTTCCTTGTATCCTGAATATATCATATATGTGCATTTTGAATTATATATTGCCTTTCCATTAAGCTTTCTAATGGCAAGGACTATTTATGTTTCCCTTTACTTTGTACCCTTTAGCACAGTATTTGGCATATAGTAAGCACTTATTTTTTTTAAATTGACAATTATAATTTAAAAAAAAACCACAACCTCTGCTTAAGTAAAGCTACTCATAATAAATTCCTTTAGAAACAGGCAATCTATCTTGTAATTGCTATGCTTAATCAGTGAAACCCATTATTCAATATGCACAAGAAATAAGAAAGAAAAACTCAAGGTTAGGTTTATCTATCATTCAAGCTATTATTTATTAATTGCTAGTAATGATTCTAAACCCTATTCATATACAAAGATAAGTATGTTTTCCATGTTCTCTTAAACCTATGTCATATTTTGCACTAACGGCCAATTCATCATTTCAGAGACAAGAGAGATGATTTCACCTGTTATACAATGGCATATTCAATGCTGAGTTCAAATTAAAGATTCCTTTTGTCATAGATCCTCAAGACTATTGGTAAAGAGCTTTGAAAAGTCTCCTTGTTCCCTCCCTAAAAAGGGACTGACTCCAAGCTAGTACTTATACAGTGCTACCAAGCACCAGATGTAATTATGACAGATTTAAAGTCTTGTTCCTCATGCCTTAGGGAAAGCTGTAAAGATTTGAGGTATGCAAAACACAAATTATATCTATATAATAAGCAGATGAACTGAACTGTTTAAAATCCATACACAGTTAATTAACTTTGCACTGGCAGTCAAATGATTACAGATGTTCTAAAAATGTAACCTTTTCCTGATTTTGAATCTAAAGCATATCCAGGAAAATAGTCATTTTTCTCTCAGCCTCTTAAGATAGAAAATTGCCCATTTCTAGGGCAACATGACACTTAAATATATATTATCCTAATTATGCACTAAGGTGGGGCTGAAACCATGGGATTTCTTAATCATACCTTTGGGGTATGTGACACTATCTTTAAATCTAATATTGCTCTAATTTTTTTAAAGTACCCTTAGGTGCTCTTGTTTCATTTTTTATAACAATACAACTTATCTTATGATGAGATAATTTAATGTTCTACAAAGTCATGTCTGCCAGAACTGTTATATGATGCTTCTACTTTATATCGGTGCTGGTAGGAAAGTCTTAATTATTTTCAGAACTTTTTCCTCCTAAAGTGTGAAGGAAATGGAAATATGATCTTGCAGATTTCCAAAAATTGCTTTCTTAAATGAGGATGTAAGATAGAAAATACTGGTGGAATTCTATGCTGTCTTTGAACATGAATTGGATAACATCATAGGTGCCAGCCAGTTAAATATTTCAGTTTTTATAATAAGAGAGTTCACCAGCTCCTTTTCCCCTTCTCTTCTTCCCCATGATAATGATTTTCAAGACTATGGACAACACACTAAAAAAATATGAACTTCAGTTTCCTCTTCCATAAAATACAATTTAATATTTTTAATTACTTTCCAGAATTGTTGTGGGAAAGTACTTTTTAAGCCATAAGGTGACATAAATATGAGCTACTATTTTCTTTAAATGTTCTCCTAAATGTGCTCTTATCACCCATCTTGCAATTCCTTTGTTTTTTCTACTCTCTTCTCCTTGGCCTTCTCTGCTCAGAGCTTCCAACTTCTCCCTTGCTTTTTTTCTTTTCTTCATTTGTGATTTCTTTCACAATGATTTCTATTTATGGAACAAGCCTCTATTCCATTAGGCTGAGGACTGTTCTTTTTTTTTTCCAAACATTCTTGACTATCCATTCCTTTCATGTGAGCTTTCCAATTTTGGTTGTTTTTTGGGGGGACAACTCAGCACCTAAGTCCCCTAAGAAAAGGAATGATTACATGGCTTGTCAAACAAAAACTAAATCCTAATAAAAATTCATACTGATTGCTTGAAGCATAGGGGGGAATGGAGAGTCAGAGAGCATTTTTGGCTAGGGACACTTTGTTATACACTATTTAGAATCTAAGCTATTGGTCTTGAAAAGAGCTGTCCTAGAGCTGTTTGACCTGTGGTTAGGGTCAAGCAATGGCTCATGCTTGCCTCTTCTTCATGGGTTACTCATAAACCACCCCACACACAGTCATTCCTCGTAACCTCAATTGCATTATCATCGTGGGAAGAGCTTGTCTCTGAAAATCTGTTTTGTAAGTTTAACTGACTGCAGGACAATAATTATTTGCTCCTTGATTATATCAATCAAGAAATGCCCCACACAGAGAAACAATGACATGATCCTTAAACAGAAAAGGACAAGGGATGGGTTTCATTCAAATGAAAATGCAATGACAGTCTGTTTTGTGAAAATGCATTTCTACCACCCCTGGTTACTTCTCCTCTCCACTCCATTTGTAGCAGAACCTGACTTTTCAGCACATGCTAAGGAATGAATGACATAGTCAATACCCACTGCACACATTGTAAAATGTTTTAATTTATCTCTACTCTGCCAAAGCTATTGTAAGTTATTATATCTTCTTTATGCCTATAATTACAAAGAGCATGAAAATATGGCTTATTCCATTTGCAATGTCCTATGAGCTTTTTAATAACTACATGATGATTCTGGTGGTTTAGATCATGAAACAAGTGAGCTGGGGTAGAAGGAATCATTGGGATGCACAACAAATGCAGTGACTTATTTGGGGGAAGTGTAAACATGAAATTGTCTTTGCTTTGTCAAAAAAACACCCCATCACCCGTGGGAATATTCTTGTCAGAACCTTTTGAGTCACATTAAGTTCTTGGCTTCAGTTAATGGTCTAGAAAGTTATTGAATTGTCTTGCCTACTTTTTCATCAGGATTAAAATCAATCGTCTCCAGTCATTGATCAATACCTCCTGCTTTGAATGCAAATGTCTGCACATCACCAACACTTTTATTTCTAATAATGTCTCTAGAAGTACTGGGGAACAGCAGGAAGTCATTATCTCGTCACAGTACTAGGCTAGGCCATTATCTCTCCTACAGCATAGCTGACAACAGTGAGATGATTTTTTAATACCAAAAATATATTAATGCTTTCAAGTGAATTGCTGTAAGAGTTTCATTTTGGCATTTCCTTCCCCAATTATGTAGTCTCTATGTTCCGCTCACTTAGCAATGGCAGCATGATTAAGTGGAAATGGAAATGGGCTTGGTAGTCAGGGAACCTAGGTTCAAATTCTCACTCCACTACTTATTAGCTGGGAGTCCATGGCTAAATTGTACAATGATTCTAAGCTTTAGTTTCCTCATTAACTTCCTCACAGATTTGTATGAAAGATTTTTGAAAGCATTAGAATGCCACAGTCATTTTTACCATAATAAATCTATGCTGAATATTAAGGTACACTTATGCTTTTGTGAAAACTTACTTGATGAAGTCATCAAGCAACAGACATTCACACTTGTGTATTCTCTATTGTTTTAGTGTTTATCCTTTGCTCTTAGAGAGGACCATCAATCAGAAAGGTGATGTTGTGATATGCAAGTGAATTATATGTAAGTGAGGGAGGACTGTGCAAGGGCACCTGCCTCATTTTCCCCTCAGAGCCATCTGGATCCAGTGACCCAGATATAGATCAGGTTGACTGGAAATGACCCTGCATGAAATGAGAATCTTAAGTGGGTAAACCATAACTCCTCTGGAATACATTTGCTGCTGAATACAATTCAGTATGAAGTAGTTTCAGCTTGTACACCGATCCACAGGTGAGGGGGGAGGATGATTTACTGAGGTATCACAATAAGCTCATTATGTGATAGTCTCACCATGTCCCCGAGCATGGAATCAGAGGATGGATAGTATTACAATGAGGCTTCAATGTAGCTTTGTGGATAATTACCCCTTTCTTAATTAGATAAGAAAAGGCTAATTTTAATTGAAGTTCTTCCATCATCTAAGTAAGTCACTCTTTTTAGTCATTCCAGAAATTTCTCTTCTCATCATCTCCTATTTTTACTTTTAGAAAATTCCCCTTTTTCCACCTTTCAACTAGATCATCTGATCACTTTTATCAACCAAAAAAAGCAAAACAAAACCAAAAACAAAGTCATCACACTTTTTATTGTACAAACAAAAAAAGACAATAGTTTAACAAAATTTTTCAGTATTTTGTTAAGCTAATTATGGGCACAGGTTTGAGTGAATTCTTCAATTTCATAATTTAAAAAAAAAGACCGTTCTTTCATAAGAACAGCAAGGAGTACCAGATTATAGGATTATAGAATATTGGAGTTGGAAAGGGTCTTAAAAATTACCTAATGCTCCCTGCTTCATAGTCCTTATAACAACAACAACAACAATGGTAATATGTAGTAATTAATAATAATAATAACATTTAAGTAACTTGTAAAACTTGAAAACCTTATCTCATTTGATCCTCACAACAACTCTGGGAGGTGTGTTATTATTATCCCCATTTTATAAATGTGAAAATTGAGGTAGACAGAGGTTAAGTAATTTGCTCAGAATCATACAACTACTAAGTGTCAGAAGCTGGATATGAATTCATTCCTTCTTGCCTCCAGGTTCAGCCTTCTATCCACTGTGAATTTCCTTTACTTCTTTTCTTTGGTTTCTCCCAAATAGATAATGCACAAGAGATTATATAATGTCACCTGCTTTCATGTCTTTACACTTTGGACCCTGAGCAGTAAGCAGGAATATTTTTTTTTCCTTTTACTAAGGGAAATGCAAAAGTAATTATGGAGTGAAAAGTTCCAGGGCACCATATTTCCCTGTAGCAAGGCCATGTGAGGTATAAACCATAACACAAACATACTGGTCATGTTAGCACAGAGCTACTTGTACTAAAGGTCACATATGTTTTACCATTTCATGAATATTATGTACACAACCCATAGGGCTCTGTACCCTTTGAACTCTACTTGGAATGCCAAGGCACTTCTAAGATAGTGAGTGGTTCCCATGTGCTTTCTTACCTATAACAAACCAGAGTTATAATCTCAAGGCTTAAACTACATGGCTCAATAGTTTAAAAAAATAACACAAAGAGAATGGAATTCCACTGTGCAAATCCCAGTGGATGGATTTGTGCAGACCTACTTTGATATCCAATTCACCTTGCAATCAAATCATGTTGATTTTTTAAATTGTAGAGTCAATATAGGGTAACAGAAAAGGCACTAGACAAGAAGGGCAAAGAACCGAGTTCTAATACAACCCAAACTGATGACTGGCTCTGTGACCTCAAGAAAATCATTTAACATTTCAGAATAACTTTTTTCCTTATCTGCAAAATATAATTAAAAACACATGCCCTACCTACTTTACAGGGTTGTTGTGTCAAATTACATAGTCTTATATGAGAGTCCTTTGACAATGCTAATGTATACAAATGTAGGGGTTTAGTCATAGAAATAAATGAGGTCTTCATGTTCATAGGTGAGCAGAATAACAGGAAGGTGGAGTCCTTCATGTGGAAGAGATTGGGGGGTCTGCTGCTAAAAAGGTAGGATGATGAGTTATATAAATGCCGTGGGGAGATGTGGAACATGAATAGAAATTCTGTAACTGGTTCTGCTCTATTAGCCAAGTAATGAAAGGGTACCTTTGGATGCACTGATAGCTAGAACTGGGGTCGTTCAAAAGATACTACTTAGTCTGGACCAGCTGTTTTAGTCAAATCCTTCCTTTTTTCTTGTTTTCTAGTGAAATAATAGAAACAATGTTATAAGAGGAAGGACCTTGGACTTTTGATATTTAGCCAATCTATGATCTTTGGATATGAGCCCCAGTTTTCTGCATCAATGCCTGTTCTTTTATTTCAGATGGAGATAAGAGATGGCTTAGACATTGTAAAGTTTGAAACATCAGGAAAGCAAATCACCAAGAGGTCCAAAAGGGTAGTTCATTCTAGTTTTAGCAGCCAGCCATTCCAGTATCAATGATCTCAAAGAATGAAGGGTGGCTTTGTGGATCCAGTGCAACAGTAGCTGAGAAGATATTTCATTCAGAGACTGCATTTGGATACAAACTTAGGAGCAATTTTATGTAGAAACTCTGATAAATCCGAGAGGATTCCCCTCAGAGACTGAAATGGTAGAGGAAAAGATGTGCCCCTTGAAGTGCTAAGGAGAAATTTTTGTGCTTCTATTTTTTTTTGCTATATTTTCAAAGTAAATATCCCTTTGTAGAAGTTAATTGATATTAATCAGATAAATGGAACAGAAGCAATAATTGAGCTTAACAATGGAAAGGCAACATGGTAGCTTGAGGTAAGAGCATTATAGAAGAGATATCCCAACTTCTCAGTAATACCCTTGAACCCTTGTGGGGGAGATATAGTTATCTTTGCTCTGGGAGAGTGATACAGGAACATACAATACAAGTAATTTTATGCTTTTAGTATTTCTAATAATTATATCCTTCTCTACCCCTTTTTGATAGTTAGGGTTATGTTTTTTTTTTCTTTTTTTCAAACTTGAAACCACAAGGATATATTCATGGAAATATTATTTTAAAGATTTTCATATGGAATCACTGTTTGGCTACTAAGTGGTCTCAAAGTCAATTGTAAAGACTTAGCCATAGCATCATTTTTATTTTCATCTTGAAATGATAACAGACTCTCATACAGTCAGTAATCAAATATAGCTCCTTCTTGTCGCTACCCTGGTTGCAAATCAGTATAGGGTATAAGGAAGCTGTTACAGAAAATGAATACTTATTAGCAAATTTCACACTAACCCAGATGCTTTGAGATGCTAAGACAGCATCTGTGAACAGGCTAAATTTGGTCCACAGATGTTTGTGAAGACCTCCATGAGAGTATTATATATGCTGCAAAGTTAAACATCTAAAATGAATTTTTCCAAATTCCCATTATTGTTTATGAAGACAAGCTTGAGGAATCCTGTGATGTGACATTTATTTCAACATGTGTTTGAATCTGCCCTTAATTTCAAAGCTATCATGTTTTGAAAAAAAAGTTTTGGGCATTGTTACATATTCACTTTCTTTAGACTCAGAGTTAGTTTTTTTTTCCTTACAAATAAATGATTTTATATGAATCATGATAGATTACACTGCAGTATTTCCTTTCATCTTTGAACTCATCTGGAATTTCCATTTATAGAGGCTGGATATGTTCAGCATAATAGCCATTATATGGATTTTTCTAATCATCCTTTGTTATTGATGCAAATGAACATAAATCTTAGATTCATTAGTGAAACTCAGCTATTACTAAAAATCTTTCTTTCAGTCAGTGGCAAGTTTTTAAAAACTGACTTATAACTACCAAATAGAAATTTGATTTTCCCTCAATCACAGAACTCACATAACTATTGCAAATCCAAAGGGGAAAAGCTGTGACTGATTTCTGGTGCTCAAAAAGCATACTGTCCAGTGTGCTTTGATTAGGCTGTTTAACAAAGAACAGAAAATCAATCTTTTCCCCTGGTTAGTAGGGGGTAGTCTCAGCCCAGTTGATGGTCTGTAATGTTTAAGTCTCCCTGCAGTTTCCTTTAAAGCTATATGACATAGACTTGGCAGAGAGTCACAACTGGTCTCTTCAATAATTTCATCAGCATCCTTTATGAACCAGAATGCAAAGGCAAGATGGGATCAGTCAAAAGAAGACATCAGAAGCCACAATGAAGCCATGTTTGCTGTATTACAGCTCTAGGGACAGACATGTGTGGAAGATGAATGACAGAAGGATATGCCACAGCTCCTTGGGGATGAGCTGAAATGAAGCAGCTATAAATAGAGTTGTTCAAGAAATATTTGGAATACCCTAAGTTCAAGCACACTCTATATATAATAGTGGGCACTTAGGCACAACCTATTGCCAGGAGAGACATTCCCCAAACAGAAAGGCATTCTAATCACCAGTTACCAGATTGAATGGAGAAGATATTCTCCACAGACATCAACCAAAGTTACACTTCTAATGACTTCTGTACAATATATGTTCAATTGGGAAGCTACAAAACATGGGCTTAAATTTAGGAGATTTAGGTTTGAATCCCACCTCAAACACACAAACTGATTGTACAGTCATTGGCAAGTCACCTAAATTTCAGTCTCTTATTTCCTCATCTGTGAAATATGGATAATGAGAGTTGCTTTGCTTTCTTCAAAGAGTTACTATAAAATGTATAAAATGCAACATTGGCAATGAATGGAGTCCCAGTTTAAAATTTTATCCATCTTATTTCTATTCGTTTTCTAAGAAGCAATCCTTCATTTCCCTTCTAGCTATACAAAGTCTAAGAAGAGGATTTTTGTGGTTCTTTTGTTCCTAGAAAGGATTAGTTGATAAACACCAATCTAATGCCAAACATATCTACATTCTCAATCAATATTCTCATGAGATTAAAGAATTGGAAAATTGGAAAGGACCTTAAAGATAATTAATCTCAACTTTTTTTTACTGAGATGCAGAATTGATAAGCAGCTTACCGAAAGTAACACTGACAACACAAGTGACTCTTAGTTCCACTTTCTTGCTATAAAATCAGACTGCACATCACTCATTGTCTGATATTTGTTTCTCTAAGTGACTCAAGGGTACTGTAACCCAGGAACACTATGACTGGTTTATCTGATTTATACCAATACATAAGCCTCATTTTTCTTATCAATAAGATGAGTGAGAGCATTTGGACTAAGCAAACTCAAAGTTTCTTCCATTTCTGGATCTTGTAATTCTATGGAACAAAAGAAGTTGATACATGGAACCTATCAGAACCTACTGGATTTAACAAAACAAAACTTTCTTTCCCTTAAGAGCTACTTCCTTTCAAAAATTCTTGAAAAAAATCTTAATTTATCAGTAAAATGAATAGCACCATCTACTGGTTCCATGAGGTGTTTCCCAGCCATATAGATCAAACAATGGTAATGGGGAAGGACAGGCTAGACAAAAACATCCCATTCACTGTTTTCCAGAGAGCTGTCTGACCATATGCCCACAATGAAATTGACAAGAGGCACAGCTCAACAGATAGCAATTATACATTTTAATCAAAACTGTCCTGTTTTCCTTGGCTCAAAGCCTTGCTCCTCCACCCCATATCCCTGGTTAAACAAATGGACAGAATATACCTAAAATAGGCTTGGCCATCTATATGCTCATTTCATGGATGTAGCAGGGCAAACAAAGCCTCCACTAACAAGTTCTGCCATTCAGACTTGTTTTGTAATTTTCATTCCTTTTCTTTTCAGTAAAGAAATGAATATAGCAAAAGAACCAGCAAAAATACAGAGAGTTTTGAATCTTTACTTGGCCAAATCTAATTGAGTTACTATTGCAGCATGAAGCTTGCCATTTGCTAGTGGCTATTGTCACCATGTTCCAATTTGTTATGGTGCCAACACAACATTTCCTCTTTACTGTAAAACATCCATTTTTATGTCAATTCTCTAATTAATATGACTCAAATGATCCTTTGGGTTCACGCACATCTCCATATCAGGTATCCATTATGACTAAATTAGATTTTTAAGAAAAACTACCATTAGATGCCAAAGACATATAACTAAATGGAATGAAGCACAGGCTGTTTTTCTTTTCATGTGTTTCTTTTCTTTCTTTTTCTTGTTGGTATATGCAACAAAATAAAATTAAGGAAACCACTGAATTAACTGAGGTACACCACTTCCAATAAACTCAAATGTCATTACTATGGCAACCAGTCAGCTAGAGCTTCCTAACATCCCTTCAGTCATGGGAAACTCTTCCACATGCAATTTTG
The DNA here is from genome assembly GCA_023553655.1 of Myrmecobius fasciatus. Classification (NCBI taxonomy): domain Eukaryota; kingdom Metazoa; phylum Chordata; class Mammalia; order Dasyuromorphia; family Myrmecobiidae; genus Myrmecobius; species Myrmecobius fasciatus. The sequence goes on from JAJPUD010000006.1 coordinate 813,241, forward strand.
CTCTGCTTGGATCTGTATTTGCTGCCCTTGCTAATGCATTAATGCTGTGTATTAACAGCCGTCCATTTCTGAGCATGAGAGAATTTCAGTTTGATTTAGCTCATGGAAAATTCAAGGACTTTAAAATATATTTAACTTTCTACCAAACACTAATTAGCCTCTAAGGATTCACAAAGATACACTCTATTTTTCTGAGATTCCATATTATTGAATAAGTTATACTGGGAGATGTCTTTGCTCATTATTTGCAAGGAATCAGGAAAAAGAAAACCTTAGAGAGAAGCCACATGGAATATGAACATAATAGACATTGTGAGAATGATTTCAGTGGAGAAAGAATTATCTAGGCCTTCTATTCATTTATTGGAAGGGACCTTATGGAATAGTAAGTCTATCCTATTTACAATGTTTAAAACAGATTGTTTCCTGCTCTAGTCTTAAAGAAATCAAGAAAGAAGATTTGTTTTTACTCTCTATTCTTACAATAAGCAATATTTCAAACTTCTGGTTCTTTAATGAGAGGTTGCCACCATAGCTAAACTTCATATTATAGTAGTCACTCAAGTCCCATACATTTCTGATAGCAAGTCAATAGCATCTTCCTTAAGATAATCTTTGTACAAGGCCTATTAAACTGTTTATACCATTTGATCTAACAGTGTCACTACTGGGTCTGTATCCCAAAGAGATCATAAAAGAGGGGAAAGGTCCCACATGTGCAAAAATGTTTGTAGCAGCCCTTTTTGTAATGACCAGGAACTGGAAATTGAAGGGATGACCCTCAATTAGGAAATGGATAAGTCATGGTATATAAATATAATGGAATATTATTGTTCCATAAGAATGATAAGGAAGCTGATTTCAGAACTTACATGAACAAAAACAATAAGAGAACATTGTATATAATAACAAGATTATGTGATCATCAACTATGATGGACTTGGATCTTTTCAATAATGAATTGATTCAAGGCAATTCCAATAGACAGTTCAATAATTGTTCAAGATGGGGTTTTAACTTGGGTCTTCCTGACTGAAAATCTACTGCTCCTTACACTTTGAATCTAAATTTTTTGGCATGCTAGATAATGGAAAATCTAAAATGAAAACCAGCCAGGAGAGCTTGAATCCACAGTTGTGAAAAGTAGAGAATCACTAGTTAAACTTTCACTTGAGGACATAAGTTTCTAGGAGCTTCTAGCTTCCCATACCTTCAAGAGTCAAAAATAATCATACCCTTCTCTGTTGATAAGATATATTTTTATGTGGAAAAGATCAAAGTAAACAAAAAATCATTATAGCTGTTATGGGAAGTTTTGATTTTTTTTAATCCTTCTGCGTGTTTTGGATATCAACTTCACCTGATCAAAACCTTGGGATGTGTAAATTTGCTTAAGATCTTTAAATATTCCTAAGAAGAGGTAGCACCTCAACTGTCCCTGATTCCTTAGGGACATGAACATCTTTCTCCTTAATCTATTTCTGAATCCTCAAATTGTAATTTGATCTGTAACCTGACATGATTTATCTTTAGAGTTGGTTTGTTCCCTTAAGAAATATATGAAATGGGGCAGCTAGGTGGCGCAGTAGATAGAGCACCAGCCCTGAAGTCAGGTAGAACCTGAGTTCAAATCTGATCTCAGACACTTAACATTCCCTAGCTGTGTGACCCTGGGCAAGTCACTTAACCCCAATTGCCTAAGCAAAAAAAAAAAGTATGAAATTATAACTATTTAACCAAGTTTGTTCTATTTTTATGATATTGAAGAAAGTATGGAATTGTGGATTTATCTTCTAACTTGTATGACTAAGAGGAATGTTTAAGATGTAATATGTAAATGAATTATTTCTCTGTTACTCTGATGTAATTTTTTTCCTCTAAGAAGCCTTCTCAGGAAGCTCATAGTTGTTCAGGTTTTTCCCCCTGAGGCTTGAACCTATGCTTGAAGATAATAATGAAACTTAGGTTTATGCATTGTGATAAATAGTATGGACAGCCATAACCCCCAACATGAACTCAGAGAGGAGCTATTTTTGCTATAATGTAGCCTAATTGAACATTCTATTCATGTTCTAGTAAATGGACCTTCTTTTGATACTGTGGCAGTTCATTCCAACTTTGAAACTAAACTAAAAGTTATACCTGCCTCTAAAACAAAATAATTCTATTTTTTTAAATTAACCATCTTTTTGGAGGGAGGTGGTCATAAAAATAAAGTAATGGGGAAGGGGGAAGGGAGAGAGGGGAAAGGGAAGAGAAAATCATAACTCTGGGTAAATAAGATGGCAGGAAATACAGATACAGTTATTTTAACTGTGAATGTGAATGGGATGAACTCTCTCATAAAACAGAAGTGGATAGCAGACTGGATTAAAAGCCAGAATCCTACAATATGTTGTTTACAAGAAACACATCTAAAACATAGAGATACATACAGAGTGAAGGTAAAGGGCTGGAGCAGAATCTTTTATGCTTCAGGTAAACAAAGAAAAGCAGGAGTAGCAATCCTTATCTCGGATCAAGTAAAAGCAAAAATAGATCTAATTAAAAGAGATAAGGAAGGAAACTATATTTTTCTAAAGGGTACCATAGACAATGAAATAGTATCAATACTAAACATATATGCACCAAGTGGTATAGCATCCAAATTCCTAGAGGAGAAACTAACAGAGATGCAAGGAGAAATAGACAGTAAAACTATACTAGTGGGGGATATCAACCTTGCTCTCTCAGAATTAGATAATCAAACCACAAAATAAATAAGAAAGAAGTTAGGGATGTAAACAAAAGGTTAGAAAAGTTAGGTATGATAGATCTCTGGAGGAAATTGAATGGTGATAGAAGGGAGTATACTTATTTCTCAGGGGTTCATGGAACTTATACGAAAATTGATCATGTGTTTGGGCATAAAAACCTCAAAATCAAATGCAGAAAAGCAGAAATAGTAAATACATCCTTTTCAGAACATGATGCAATAAAACTCACATTTAATATAAGGCCAGGAGAAAACAGACCACAAGTTAATTGGAAATTAGATAATCTAATCCTGAAGAATGAATGGGTGAAAGAGCAAATTATAGACACAATTGATAATTTCATCCAGCTGTGAATGAAAATAATGAAACAACATGCCAAAATTTGTGGGATACGGCCAAAGCAGTTATAAGGGGTAATTTTATATCTCTAGATGCTTACTTGCATAAAACAGAGAAAGAGAAGATCAATGAATTGGGCTTACAATTAAAAAAGCTAAAAAAAGACCAAATTAAAAACCCTCAATTAAATACCAAATCGGAATTCTGAAAATAAAAGGGGAAATTAATAAAATTGAAAATAAGAAAACTATTGAATTAATAAATAAAACTAAGAGTTGGTTTTATGAAAAAAACAACAAAATAGATAAGCCTTTAGTAATTTGATTAGAAAAAGGAAAGAGGAAAATCAAATTGTTAGTCTCAAAATGATAAGGGAGAACTTTCCTCCAATGAAGAGGAAATTAGACTAATAATTAGGAGTTACTTTGCCCAACTTTATGCCAGTAAGTTTGATAATGTAAATGAAATGGAGGAATATCTACAAAAATATAGATTACCCAGGTTAACAGAAGAGGAAATAAATTATTTAAATATCCCCATTTTAGAAAAAGAAATAGAACAAGCTATCAATCAACTCCCTAAGAAAAAAAATGTCCAGGGCCAGATGGATTTACATGTGAATTCTACCAAACATTCAAAGAAAAATTAATCCCAATATTATATAAACTATTTGAAAAAATAGGGAAAGAAGGTGTACTACCAAACTCCTATGACACAGATATGGTGCTGATAGCTAAACCAAGTAGGGAGAAAACTGAGAAAGAAAACTATAGACCCATTTCCCTAATGAATATTGATGCAAAAATTTTAAATAAGATTTTAGCAACGAGATTACATAAAGTTATCCCCAGGATAATACACCATGACCAAGTAGGATTTATACCAGGAATGCAGGGCTGGTTCAATATCAGGAAAACTATCAGCATAATCAATTATATTAATAACCAAAGTAACAAAAATCATATGATTATCTCAATAGATGCAGAAAAAGCTTTTGATAAAATCCAACACCCATTCCTATTAAAAACCCTAGAGAGTATAGGAATCAATGGGCTTTTCCTTAAAATGATTAGTAGTATCTACTTAAAACCATCAGCAAGCATCATATGTAATGGAGTCAAACTAGACCCATTCCCAATAAGATCAGGAATGAAACAAGGTTGCCCACTGTCACCATTATTATTTAATATTGTCTTAGAAATGTTAGCTTTGGCAGTAAGAGAAGAAAAAATAGATTAAAGGAATTAGAGTAGGTATTGAGGAAACCAAATTATCACTCTTTGCAGATGACATGATGGTATACTTAGAGAAACCTAGAAACTCGACTAAAAAATTACTAGAAACAATTCACAGCTTTAGCAAAATAAATCCACATACATCATCAGCATTTTTATATATTACCAATAAAGTTCAGCAGCAAGAGATACAAAAAGAAATTCCATTCAAAATAAATGTTGATAGTATAAAATATCTGGGAAGATATCTATCTGCCAAGAGAAAGTCAGGAACTATATGAACTAAACTACAAAACACTTTCCACACAAATAAAATCAGACCTAGTCAATTGGAAAAACATCAAATGCTCATGGGTAGGCTGAGCGAATATAATAAAAATGACAATACTACCCAAACTAATTTACTTATTTAGTGCCATACCAATCAAACTCCCAAGAAATTATTTTACAGATCTAGAAAAAATAGTAGCAAAATTCATTTGGAAGAACAAAAGATCAAGAGTTTCAAGAGAATTAATGAAAAAAAAAGGCTGATGATGGTGGACTTGCTGTACCAAATCTAAAACTATATTATAAAGCAGTGGTCATCAAAACCATTTGGTACTGGCTAAGAAATAGAGTAGTCGATCAGTGGCATAGGATAGAAACACAGGACAAACTAGGCAATAACTATAGCAATTTAGTCTTTGTTAAACCCAAAGACCCCAGCTTCTGGGATAAGTACTCACTATTTGACAAAAACTGCTGGGAAAATTGGAAACTAGTGTGGAAGAAATTAGGGCTTGACCCACATCTAACACCACATACCAAGATAAGATCTAAATGGGTTCATGATTTGGATATAAAGAGTGATATTATAAGTAAATTTGAGGAACATAATATAGTTTACCTCTCAGGCCTATGGAGATGGGATAAATTTATGTCCAAAGAAGAACTGGAACTCTTAATTGAACACCAGATAGATAACCTTCACTATATTAAGTTAAAAAGCTTTTGTACAAACAAAACCAATGCAGTCAAGATTAGGAGGGAAGCAATAAATTGGGAAATCATCTTTACATTTAAGGGTTCTGATAAAGGTCTCATCTCTAAAATATATAGAGAATTGTCTCATATTTATAAGAATTCAAGCCATTCTCCAATTGATAAATGGTCAAAGGATATGAACAGACAATTTTCAGAGGATTAAATTAAAACTATTTGTAGTTATATGAAAAGGTGCTCCAAATCACTATTGATCAGAGAAATGCAAATTAAGACAACTCTGAGGTACCACTACACACCTGTCAGATTGGCTAAAATGACAGGAAAAGAAAATGATGAATGTTGGAGGGGATGTGGGAAGGCTGGGACACTGATGCATTGTTGGTAGAGCTGTGAACGGATCCAGCCATTCTGGAAAGCAATTTGTAGCTATGCTCAAAAATAGTTATCAAACTGTGCATAACCTTTGACCCAGCAGCATTTCTATTGGGCCTATACCCCAAAGAAATCATAAAGGAAGTAAAGGGCCCCACATGTGCAAGAATGTTTGTGGCAGCCCTTTTTGTAGTGGCTAGAAACGGGAAGCTGAATGGATGCCCATCAATTGGAGAATGGCTGAACAAATTATAGTATATGAATATTATGGAATATTATTGTTCTGTAAGAAACGACCAGCAGGACGATTTCAGAGAGGCCTGGAGAGACTTACATGAACTGATGCTGAGTGAAATGAGCAGAACCAGGAGATCGTAATACATGGCAACAACAATACTATATGACGATCAATTCTGATGGACACGACTCTCTTCAACAATGAAATGTTTCAAACCACTTCCAATTGTT
>JAJPUD010000006.1:819497-851006 GCA_023553655.1 Myrmecobius fasciatus
GTGGACAACAACATAACATTTTCATGCTCTCTATTGATGTTTGCTTGCATTGTTTTTCCTTTCTCTGATTTTTCTTTCTTGTAGATACGATTTTTCTTGCACAGCAATGATAAGTGTGGAAATAGGTATACATATATTCGATTTGTCAAATATTTTAACATAATTAACATGTAGTGGATATCCTGCCATCTAGGGGAGGGGAGGGGACTGGGGGTAAAATTTGTAATGGAAAGCTTTGTAAAGATCAATGCTGAGGGCTTTTGGGGTAAGTATTCACTATTTGACAAAAACTGCTGGGAAAACTGGAAACTAGTGTGGAAGAAATTAGGGCTTGACCCACATCTAACACCACATACCAAGATAAGATCTAAATGGGTTCATGATCTGGATATAAAGAGTGATACTATAAGTAAATTAGAGGAATGTAATATAGTTTACCTCTCAGAACTATGGAGATGGAATAAATTTATGTCCAAAGAAGAACTGGAACTCTTAATTGAAAACCAGATAGATAACTTTGACTATATTAAGTTAAAAAGTTTTTGTACAAACAAAATCAATGCAGACAAGATTAGGAGGGAAGCAATAAATTGGGAAATCATCTTTACATTTAAGGGTTCTGATAAAGGTCTCATCTCTAAAATATATAGAGAATTGTCTCATATTTATAAAAATTCAAGCCATTCTCCAATCAATAAATGGTCAAAGGATATGAACAGACAATTTTCAGAGGATGAAATTAAAACTATTTATAGTCATATGAAAAGGTGCTCCAAATCACTATTGATCAGAGAAATGCAAATCAAGACAACCCTGAGATACCACTTCACACCTGTCAGATTGGCTAAAATGACAGGAAAAGTTAATGATGAATGTTGGAGGGGTTGTGGGAGGGCTGGGACACTGATGCATTGTTGGTGGAGCTGTGAACGGATACAGCCATTCTGGAGAACAATTTGGAGCTATGCTCAAAAAGTTATCAAACTGTGCATACCCTTTGACCCAGCAGCATTTCTATTGGGCTTATATCCCAAAGAAATCATAAAGGAAGGAAAAGGCCCCACATGTGCAAGAATGTTTGTGGCAGCCCTTTTTGTAGTGGCTAGAAACTGGAAATTGAATAGATGCCCTTCAATTGGAGAATGGCTGAATAAATTATGGTATATGAATATTATGGAATATTATTGTTCTGTAAGAAATGACCAGCAAGATGATTTCAGAGAGGCCTGGAGAGACTTACATGAACTGATGCTGAGTGAAATGAGCAGAACCAGGAGATCATTATACACGGCAACAACAGTACTATATGACGATCAATTCTGATGGACATGGCTCTCTTCAACAATGAAATGTTTCAAACCACCTCCAATTGTTCACTGAAGAAAGCCATATACACCCAGAGAGAGGGATGTGAAATGTGGACCACAACATAAAATTCTCATACTCCTTGATTGATGTTTGCTTACATTGTGTTTCCTTTATCTGATATATCGTTTGTGTAGACAAGATTTTTCTTGCACAACAATGACAAGTTTGGAAATATGTATACATATATTCGATTTGCCAATATTTTAACATCATTAACATGTAGTGGATATCCTGCCATCTAGGGGAGGGGTGGGGAGTTGGGGGAAAAATTTTTAACGGAAAGCTATGTAAGGGTTATTGTTGAAGAATTACCCACACATATGTTATGCAAATAAAATAAAAAAAATTTAAAAAAAGATCAATGCTGAGGAACTACCCATACACATGTTATGCAAATAAAAAATAAATTAAAAAAAATAAAACAAAGTAATTCTAAAAGAAAAGGAGTTCTAATGCCTTGGGAGATTAGGAAAAGCTTCATTTAGAAGGGGGCACCTGAACTGTTCTGTGATGGTATCTAAGGATTCTATAAGGCACAAGTAATAGTGGCGTATTCCAGTTGTAAGAAAAAAACTTGTATAAGGCTGTAGGGGGGAAAGATGGAATATCATATATAGGAAATAGCAAGCCAATTTGAATAAAGAGAGTATGGGGAAAGGAATAATATAAATTAAGACTGAAACAGTTGGGGAAAACAATTCACAATTATGAAGGATTTTTAATTGACAAACTGAGGATTTCAAAGTTTATCTTGGAAGCAATAGGGAGCCATAGAAGTTTTTGAGTATGTAGAACCTTGTCAGGTGTATTTTAGAAATATTCCAGGAATATTCTCCCTCCTCTCCACATATCATAAACTCATTTAAGGATCAAGCACAAGTGGTACCTTCTCTGTCATTAATTTCCAAATAATTTTGAAGGATCTCCTTCCTATAGTACTTATAGTCTCCACCACTTGAAACTTAATTTTTACTTTTTATTGTTATTTAATAATAATTGGTATTAACATAGCCTTTAAGTTGTTTATGTACATGTCTCATTCCAGTTTCACAACAAACCTGTGAGGTGTCCAGTGTTATTATCTCAGTTTTACAAATGGCAACAGGTTCAGAGAATTTAAGGTTCTTAGGTGACATTATTATCCAGATCTCTCTCATTCCCTAGTGCACTACTCATTTTACTACACTATAGCTACCTCTGATAAGATGTTTTAGGCATTAGTTTGGTTTACTCTGACTGGACTGTGAATTTTTGATGCCAGATACCAAGTTTTTTTGCTTGTTTCACCCATTGAATCCAACATAATGTTAGGTTTGTAGTGAGTGTGCAACCCACCAATCCATAAGGATTAAGAAATGCCCTTTAAAATGAACATTTTTCACTTTGTACCTCACATGATTGCTTGAAGAACAAACATTTAAATACCAGAAAGAAATGTTCTCCTCAAGGGTGTTTTAGTGAAAATGAAAGCATGTCAAAATGTTCATATATTATGTATCATGAGTTATTTAAAAAACCAAAATATACACATTGGGTAATTTCTGGTAAAATTCATCTTTCTGAAGAGTGCTAATTGACAACATAAATAGCATTTGTATTAAATACGATTGCTATTAGCTTGTTATTTACATTGGAATGAACTCTTGGTTATTTATATCAAGAATAGCATGAATTATACAACACAACACCTAATTAATTTTTTTAAATCACACATATGACTTTGGAATTTGTACTTATTCTCATGTTGAATATGAATGAGTCTACTGTTTGGAGATTATCTAAAATTTCCAAACAAAACAATATATCCACACTGTGAACATGACTTAAAAAGAATGGGACAGGTACAAATGTAGCTCTTGAAAAAAAATACACATGACAAAATTTTATATGTAATCTATACTACTAGCATTCTGTCTTACATATCAACAATCAACAAAACATTAAATCATTCTGTAGCATTTGCTGATTTCTAAGGTATAAATATTCACGCTGAAAATTTAACAATATTCTAGAATACTCCTGGAGAGGTGTCACAGTTTCCCAACAGTAGTCTCTTTTCCTTGAAATTCTCCCCTACTTCCTTGATCTATGCTGAAGCTGTAAGGTAGCACCACCTCTGCCATGACACATCAGTTTTCTGTCTTTACTGCCATCACTTGAAGTCATGTGGCTCTTTTTTGGGGGGAATGTGACCTTATATAAAATATAAACTTCCCCTTATCTCTTATGAATTTCCTTGTTGTTGACTATTCCTCTACACATCCCTCTCAGGTTCAATTCAAGACACTCTTGTGGCAGGAATAAGAGATTTCAAGAGTAACATTTCTATATAAGTTCATAATTCCAGAGAGAACACAGGTAAAGAGATTTAGCTAGCAGAGAGGAAAAGGGAACTTGGTACCTGTAATTTCTTTGGTGTATGAGAAAAATTCCTTCTCTCAATTGAGATCTGCACCTGCTTTGGATTTTAGTCGTAGAAAATTGCTTTAAGTGACTTATTCAGTGACTTGAATCCAACCTGTTCTGATACTTAGCTCAGTGCTCTATCTACTGACCATGTTGCCTCTGAGTTTAAGAAATAAATCTTATTTAAAGACTATTTAGCTCTTAATATCTCCAATCTAGTCAGTTAGCTATTCACTTTCTTTCTCTCACTTATATCTGAGAAGCATATGTGTTCATCTTATTCCTCTGCTCTCTCATCCCCGCCCAGCTTTAGCCCCTTGGCTGCTGAAGGAAGCCATAAGGCTCACTTGCTCTTTGCTGGTCTAGCTTTATTGATATCTGAGAAGCTGGGCCCAATCGTCTAGAGAACTGCTACTTTTCTCCTTCTCTAACAATATATTCCCTCCCACCCGTTGGCCTCTTTTGAGCTCTTGTGATCTCCACTGCAATCCTATTCTTCAGGGTAGTGCAAGAAGCATCTTTTGCTCATCAATGACTTATTAAGGAAAATCTAGAATTATTAGTATGCACAACTCTTTAGTGAAGTTTTAGTTATTGTTCAATCCTGTCTGACTCTTTATGACCCCATTTGGGGTTTTCTTGGCAAAGATAATTCCTTCTCCAGCTCATTTAACAGATGAGGGAACTGAAGCAAACAGGGTTAAGTGATTCACACAGCTATTGATTGTCTGAGGCTGGATTTGAACTCAGATCTTCTTGACTTTAAGCCTGTTGCTCTACTGTGCCAGCTACTTGCCCAGTGCAATTTTAAGAGCTATCATTCTCAGGAAATCTTTTCAGTCACTTTCCACTTAAAACTAATACTCCCCCATTCTAACACCATTCCCCCAAACCCTTCTCCACTGTCACTAGTTTCACCTTCAGTTCACACCTTTCCTGGCTTCTTTGAAGTAAGATGGAGTCTCTTTGACTTAAAATGTCCCTTGCTGGGCATCAAGTAGCCTGAGGGGGGAAAGACCTAGAGAGCTTTATGTCCTACTCTGTTAAACTGTATCAATAAGAACTTGGAAGGAAGATTTTTTTTTGTAATGGTTACATTAATAACAAGCTGACCAACTTCTAAAGGGTTACATTTCAAAAGTTCTCTTGTAAATGGATTTTTTGGAACACAGACTAAATTTTCCCATCTAAGCAATATTATAACTATGGGGGTCAATTCCCAGACTGTCCCACAAAAAAAAACTGTTTAACCCATGACATAGTGGAAATGCTGGAAGGAATATGGCCATAAAATAATGAGGGCATTTAAAATAAATATACCAGGATTTACCCCTCTAGATGAATACTCCTTTCAGGGCTGTCTCCTTAGCAGGAAATATCCACAATTGCCAATGGTTTTGTCATATGCTAAAACAGTTTTGAGACCACTCTTTTTGGCCTGAATCTTCAGGATTATCTATACCAAGAAAAATACTCTCAGATCTTGCATCTCATGAACAAAAATGAAAATTAAAAAGCAGTATCAGTGATTAGACAAAGAAGGAAAAAAAGCAAATGAAAAATAATTCTTAAATATATCTTCAATGCTGCTATTTAAAGAAGAGACTCAATCAAAGGTCCAGAATCAGGTTCATTAGGAAGAATTAAAGGAAATCAGACTTTTGATTAAATGAAGTAGCTTTTAAAAAATCTTAGTAGCATTTTTTCAATTATATTTTCAATACTCATTTTTGTAAGACTTGGAGTTCCAAAGTTTTTTTCCTCTTTCCCTTCCCTCCCCTTCCCAAGACAGCAAGCAATCTGATATGTTATACATATTCAATCTAAGTGAAATAGCTTTACCTCAGCTGAATCTCAGCTTTTCAAGACCTTCCTGTACCTAAGTGACTCATGATGGATTAGTAGTGTCCAGAGGATCCTGCTCCCCCACCCACAGAATTTTCCTTAGTTCTAAAAATCATTTATTGTAAACCTGCCCCTAAGGTCTAACTTTATTTGTCTATGGATAAAATATATGAATTCTCCTTTAATATCTAAGATTTGATTACTTTTTTTACATTATTGTTGAATGTATACTTTCAAGACTTTTGGAGGTTAAGGAAATGGGTTAGTTTTTACACATAAACATGCTTCAAAGTCAATTGGTTTCATTTTCTTTGATGCAGACTAGTCTTATCCTTGGGCAGCTAAGTGGTACAGTGGAGAGAGAGAGGAAGACTTATCTCTGTGGGTTCAAATTCAGACTTAGACACTTACTAGCTGTGTGATTTTGGGTAAGTCACTTAACCTTGTTTGCCTCAGTTCCTCATCTGTAAAATGAGCTAGAGAAGAAAATGGCAAGTCATTCCACTAGCTTTGCCAAGAAAATCCCAGATGGGATTATAAAGAGTCAGAGTGAACTGAAAAATGATACAACAACACTCTCATATTTGAATTATATGTTATAAGAGGCATTTAATAGCTCAAAGATTTCATTCTATGATATCTCAAATTCTTCTGAATGTTAGTGATATTTTTATGGAAGTTGCTGTGTCCATTAATGCAAGAGTGACAATGAGAGAAAGAGATATTTAGAATCACATAATCTCATAGTTATAAGGGAGTTTAAAAATCATTTTCCTACAATTAACTGAATATGAATTGGAAGAAAGGAAGGGAGGAAGAAGAGGGACCCAATTCTGTCTTTTTCTCTTTGTATGATCTTAGACAAATCAGATATATTCCTCAATTATAGAATGAGGGTATTGGACTAGATGAACTTTAAAGTGTGATTTATTTCTAAAATCTATGATCCTATGACTATACACATGTGAGAATCTACCTGAAGAAAAACTGAGTTGTGATAAATGAAAAATAATAAAGTGTACCTAGCACAGGGACTAAGAAATAATTGATAATGTTTATTCATTGAATGGACTAAAAAGGAAAACATGGCATGCTTAATACATGAGGGGGAATAACAGAGAAATTGGTTAAGAGACTATTTGTGATAATATTTTTCATCAGCCACCTGTTGGTCCTTAACAGCCTGATTGCTATCTTAGGTGACAAGTGGGAAGAGTTAAGAGTAGATTCACTGTGGTGTACATGGACTTTTAAGTGGGTGGGGAGTGAAAGAATCATGACATTCATTAGTCAGATGTTCATAACTTGGGGGAGGAGTTCCTGAATTAAAAAATATATTTATAATGCTTCTTTATAAACAGTATTTAGAAGGTCTTAGTCACATATTAATAAAGTCTTCCCCACCAAAAAAAATTGGGTGACTCAGTCCCACATCTTGAAGTTGTTGTTTTTGTTGTTTTGTTTTTAGATCAAAAAGCTTATACACAGAGCAAAAATGGGGTCTCTGACCTGACCATCCCCATAAAAAGGGAATTTTGTAGGAGGGGAATAAAATCTAAAGTATGTGCCAGCATGTACTGATGGCAAGATAATTACTAATGAAAAATCATGTGCTTATATTTCATCAGAATTTAATAAATACTTTCTCAACAGTAACAATAAAATGTATTTTGACCCTTAGAACACTACAATCCTCTCAGTCATCCAACAACCTAGGTGACATCCTTGATTCCTTTCTGTCTCCTCCCTCCCTCTCTGGCTCTCTCCCTCTCTTTTTTTTCTCTCTCTCATCCCTTGCAGCTATTTTGTTTGACACTGTTAACACCTTGATGGAGGGAACCAACACTTCATGTCTGGATTATTTCAGTAGCTTTCTTATTGGTCTCCCTGACTTAATTCTCTCTCCACTCAAGACCATCTTCCATTTGGTTGTCATTGGCTATTCTAAAGTGCAGGTTTAACTATCCCACCATCTTATTCCATGAATATCAATTGCTTTCCATAATCTCCAAGATCAAATGTGCAGCCTCATGTTTGGCATTCAAAGCCTTTCATAACCCACTCTCTTCCTACCTTTCTAGTCTTCTTACAATTTATTCCCTGTTCCCCTTCTATGTGTTCTGAAATTCAGTGACACTGGCTTCCTTGCTGTTCCTCACATGACACTATCTCATTCTGTACATTTTCACTGCCTATCTCTCAGCCTGAAATTTTCTCCCTCCTCCTCTCTGTCGCTTGAATTTTCTGGCTTTTTTCAAATCCCAGCTAAAAATCATTCTTTTAAGAAGTTAATTCATAAACTGGAAACTGAATGGATGCCCATCAATTGGAGAATGGCTGAATAAATTATGGTATATGAATGTTATGGAATATTATTGTTCTATAAGAAATGACCAGCAGGATGATTTCAGAGAGGCCTGGAGAGACTTGCATGAACTGATGCTGAGTGAAATGAGCAGAACCAGGAGATCATTATATACGGCAACAACAAGACTATTATGATGATCAATTTTGATGGACATGGCTCTTTTCAACAATGAGATGTTTCAAACCAGTTCCAATTGTTCACTGAAGAAAGCCATATACACCCAGAGAGAGGGATGTGAAATGTGGACAACATAACATTTTCATGCTCTCTATTGATGTTTGCTTGCATTATGTTTCCTTTCTCCGATTTTTTTTTCTTGTAGATAAGATTTTTCTTGCACAGCAAGATAAGTGTGGAAATATGTATACATATATTCGATTTGTCAAGTATTTTAACATAATTAACATGTAGTGGACTTCCTGCCATCTAGGGGAGGGGTGGGGACTAGAGGGGAAAAATTTGTAACAGAAAGCTTTGTAAGGGTCAATGTTGAAGAGCTACCCATACATATGTTTTGCAAATAAAAAGTTTTAATTAAAAAAAAAAAGAAGCCAATTCATTTACCTTTAAACCTGAATGTCCTCTCTAGATGAATTATCTGCAATTTATCCTATATATATCTTATTTGTGCATAGTTTGTGTATTGTCTGCTTCATTAGACTATGAGATCCTTTAAAGTAGGGACTGTTGTTAAGGTAATAATAAAAGAAGAGAAAAGGACACATATATGCAAAAATGTTTGTGGCGGCTGTTTTTGCGGTTCCAGAGAATTGGAAAATGAGTTTTACTCCATTCCAGCCACTGGGTTAAGTGTTGGGGATGCAGAAATGAAAATAACAGGTTTTACACTCAAGGCAGTGACATTCTGTTGTGCAGGGAGGGAAGATGAAGAGAACATGTACTTTTATTTATTTTTTTTGTCATTTGTAAAATTTATTTATTTTTTATTTTATTTTTTTAATTTTTTAATTTTTTTTATTAATACTTTTTATTTGCAAAACATATGTATGGGTAATTCCTAAACATTAACCCTTACAAAGCTTTCTGTTACAAATTTTTCCCCCCTACTCCCCACCCCTCCCCTAGATGGCAGGATATCCACTACATGATAATTATGTTAGAATACTTAAGAAATCGAATATATGTATAGTTATTGCATCATTTTTTGTGCAGGAGAAATCATATCTACAAGAAAGAATAATCTGATAAAGGAAATACAATGCAAGCAAACCTCAATAGAGAACATGAAAATGTTATGTTGTGGTCCACATTTCACGTCCCTCTCTCTGGGTGTATATGGCTCTCTTCACCGAACAATTGGAACTGGTTTGAAGCATTTCATTGTTGAAGAGAGTCATGTCCCTTAGAACTGATCCTCATATAGTACTGTTGTTGCCGTGAATAATGATCTCTTGGTTCTGCTCACTTCACTGAGCATTAGTTCATGTAAGTCTCTCCAGGCCTCTCTGAAATCATCCTGCTGGTCGTTTCTTACAGAACAATAATATTCCATAACATTCATATACCATAATTTATTCAGCCACTCTCCAATTGATGGGCATCTATTCAGTTTCCCGTTTCTAGCCACTACAAAAAGAGCTGCCACAAACATTCTTGCACAAGAGAACATGTACTTTTATAAGCAAATAAAAACATATGCCCAATAATACAAAGCAAATTTGAAAGAGGAAAGCCCCTTCTAACTGACATTCTACTTTGAAGTTCTCCATAGAAATAACATTCTATTACTCTTTTCCTAAATGGAGTAGTGATGCATTCTGGGCAATAGGAGGATCAATAGGGAGAGCTCCTCATCCTACTACATAGATATCTAAAGATCGGATCACAGATCCCTTCCAAGCTTAGCCCTTATAAATATATGTTTATGGTTAATAACCATATAGCCATAGTACAGACTTAGAGTCCACACTGGTCCAGGAACCAAGATAATTCAGATGCTATCTTTGTTATCCTTATGCCTTTAGGAAAGCTTCCTAGCTCAGTTAGTTGGATGTCTAGATTCATATATATCCAGGATATTCCATTTCCAAACTTGCTGGCTGGCTTGAGTTAGTCATGATATTGTTCCTAATTTACTCTATGATTTTGGGCAAGTCTTTATATCCATTTGCTCCCATTTTCTTACCTATAAAATGAAGAGCATTTTAACTAACTAGGGAATCTTTAACGTAGATTGCAGTCTGATAATCTGAAGTTTTATATTCTAAGGCTAAATCAACCTGTCCAAGCATTTTTTTAAAAAGGAAATTGCATAATAAATTTGCCATAGAGTAAATTCTCTTTGTACTCTGCTCCAAATTGATTTCATTCAGTAGTATTCTAGGTACTGAGTTAAGAAATATAGACATACAGAAACAACCTATTATAGAAATGTAAAAAAGTATAATGCAAATAGCAAGTGCAATGTAAATCTTAACAATTATATGAGGTAAGACAGACAGTAAAGGAGTGAACCGGTATAGTAGGGTTAGTTAATTAAGGAAGGATGTAAATGTTCAGAAAGCCTAGCTTCCTGCTGAATATACAAGAGGGTGTGTCTGGGACTAGGAAGAGACAGAGGAATTATCTCTACCATCTTATCATGACTCAATATAGTCAGACAGGGCAAGAAGTCTGAAGTCTCAAAAGTTACACCTACACCTACAATAAAAGGGAAGGTGATCTAATAGGCACTAAAACTTGCCAAAATATAATTCATAATAAATATGATGAACTATAATCACTAATGAAAATCCCCAGGAGTCTCTCCTGATTCAAACACATTTGAAAATCGACTGCATCATGATTTTCTCAAATCCCTATTTGTTATAAGGGCTAGTTTTTATTTAATCATTTATTGGGGCAGGGGCTAGGGGGTGGGTAGGGGAGAACCTTGGAGAAAGACATTTGAATTTGGGACAAAAGGCATTAATGTGAGAGATGTCCCCATAGGAAGTGCTATGAAGCTAATAATGCTATTGAAGGAGGAGCCGGGTTTTTGTTTTATTTTTTTCCCAGTCAAGCCTCATTCTGGGTCCCCATTTGGGACTTTCTGGGCAAAGATACTGGAGTGATTTGCTATTTCCTTCTCCAGCTCATTTGACAGATAAGGAAAGTGAGGCAAGCTGGGTTAAGTGACTTACTCAGGGTCACACAACTAGTAAGTGTCTGAGGCTAGATTTGAACTCAAAGATGAGCCTTTCCAACTTCAGGTCCAGCACTCTATGCATTATGGCACCACCTAGTTTGCTCCTAAAAGAAAGAAACACCTCCTAATGGCTTCCATTATTCTTCCTACCTAGCAGAGTATATAGAGTTGCCCTCATTGTCAGGATGACTTAGGACCAAATTTCACTTCTAGCACATCCTTTTAGTATGACTGGACAAATTACTTTTTTTTTTAAATTTTATTTTATTTGCAAAACATATGTATGGGTAATTTTTCAACATTAACCCTTACATTGGACAAATTACTTAACTTTTTAGTCTTCTAGCACAAAAGGTTCTAACTTGCATTGGCAGAAAGAATTTTATCATCTAAGAGTTGTCTAGAATAATGAAATCACAGGTTTACTACCTATTCTTTTTTTTAAATTTTATTTTATTTGCATAACATATGTGTGGGTAATTCTTCAACAATAACCCTTACATAGCTTTCCGTTACAAATTTTTCCCCTCAACTCCCCACCCCTCCCCTAGATGGCAGGATATCCACTACATGTTAATTATGTTAAAATATTGGCAAATCGAATATATGTATACATATTTTCAAACTTATCATTGTTGTGCAAGAAAAATCTTATCTACACAAACGATATATCAGATAAAGGAAACACAATGTAAGCAAACATCAATCAAGGAGTATGAGAATGTTATATTGTGGTCCACATTTCGCATCCCTCTCTCTGGGTGTATATGGCTTTCTTCAGTGAACAATTGGAGGTGGTTTGAAACATTTCATTGTTGAAGAGAGCCAAGTCCATCAGAATTGATCGTCATATAGTACTGTTGTTGCCGTGTATAATGATCTCCTGGTTCTGCTCATTTCACTCAGCATCAGTTCATGTAAGTCTCTCCAGGCCTCTCTGAAATCATCTTGCTGGTCATTTCTTACAGAACAATAATATTCCATAACATTCATATACCATAATTTATTCAGCCATTCTCCAATTGAAGGGCATCTATTCAATTTCCAGTTTCTAGCCACTACAAAAAGGGCTGCCACAAACATTCTTGCACATGTGGGGCCTTTTCCTTCCTTTATGATTTCTTTGGGATATAAGCCCAATAGAAATGCTGCTGGGTCAAAGGGTATGCACAGTTTGATAACTTTTTGAGCATAGCTCCAAATTGTTCTCCAGAATGGCTGTATCCGTTCACAGCTCCACCAACAATGCATCTTACTACCTATTCTTAACTTAGTTCTCTCTCCATCCCTAGACCCCACTTTATCTGTTGAAACTATCACCAAGCCTCTAAATTTTGACATCTTGGGGAAAAGCCAAAATTGCCCCCATCTTGTTGTAGTCTCTGAGACTATATAGAATTAAAAAGCATATCTAGAAGAAAAAGCCAGACATATCCAAATACAGTGTCCTTTCTATTATACTATACCATACCAATTTTTAGTTACCCATTTAAATTATTGTGGCTCCCTAATCCCACCCCCAAACTAGAATAATCTCTAAACTCTTCAGGCATTTCCCCAATGGCCCATGGGATATACAACACTTTTTTTTTCTACAAAAGAGAAGAGAATGAAGTCATTGGAAATACTTATCCATGTGGCCTGGTATTACAGAAATTTGATCCTCCTTCCTGGTGGCAATTGTCTGGTCCAAGTCAGACAATTATTTTGCAGATGCCACTCTCCTCAAATATCGCTGCATCTGAGAAAGAAGACTCAACCAACATAACTAATTTTAAATCTTACAAAAATACACATTTTTTTTTAAAAAGCCCTGCATTTGGGAAAAGGAGTGAATGGGGGAAAAAAATCTGTATTCTCTTTTTAGTCATCTGAGGACAAATTACAGAACCCCAAAGTATCTCATTTTAGTGTCCTGTTGCTAACTCACTAATGCCTAAGTGCTTAGCTTTTCCCGGTTGTATGCCTCAGTTTTTAAAAAAAAAAGGTAAAATTACTTTTGTGAAGGTTGCCAGGGAAATTAATTGGGAAAAAATCATTTAATGAAATGGAATGTGCCAGTCCTATGAGTGGGAAATAAGGCTAGGTTAACACAATTCTTACCCACAGAGTTAAGTTTTCTTTATATTTTGATTTTAAGAGGGCAGCTGCTAAATGACAACTTTTGCTAACTCTAAAGGTAAACAAAAGGTATTTTATAAGGTTCCATTGGTTTACTTACTTATAGACTAAAGCAAAAGTTCATATAGTTTTTTGTGTCATGGCCCCTTTGGCAATCTGGTGAAGCTTATATTTTCTCAGAATATTTTTTCAATAGAGGTACCAAATATAACTACGAAACAGATAGTTTTCAACATTTATTTTTGTAATACTTTGAGTTCCAAATTTTTCTCTCTCCCTCTTTTCCTTCCCCTTTCCCAAGACAGAAAGCAGTCTGACATTGGTTAAATATGTGCAGTTCTTTTAAACATATTTCCATATTTGTCATGTTGCATAAGGAAAATCAGATCAAAATGGGGAAAAAAACATGAGAAAGAAAAGGAAAAACAAGCCCACAAACAACAACAAAAGTGAAAATATTATGCTTCAATCTAAATTTAGTCTCCATACCTCTCTCTCTGGATTCAGATGGCATTTTCTATTCCAAATCTATAGGAATTGTTTCAAATCACAATTGATCATTCATCACAGTTGGTCATAACAATCTTGTTGGTACTGAGTACAATGTTTTCCTTATTCTGCTTGCTTCACTCAGCATCAGTTCATGTAAGTCTTTTCAGGATTTTCTAAAATCAGCCAGCTCATCATTTCTTATAGAATAATATTACATTCATATACCATAACTTATTCAACCATTCTTCAACTGATGGGCATCCACTCGATTTCCAGATCCTTGCTATTACAAAGGTCTATTGTCTCCTCTTTCTTAGGAAAAAAAAATGTGTTGTTTATCCCTGAGACCACAGGGGAAAAATGCCTGAATGGCTTGATTATTCTAGATTGGGGAAGGGGGGTGGGAGCCACAATAATTTAAATGGATATTTAAATAATTAATTTAAATTTAAATAAAAATTTGGTATGGCATAGTATAATGGAAAGAGCTCTCTGTTTGGATTTTTCTTCTAGCTATGCTATTTAATTCTGTTTAACCTTGCTGAGTAGAGGTCAACTTTGGCTTTTCCCTAGAATAACAAAATTTAAAGAACTGCTGCAAACCTACATGTGGGTTCAGGATATATTTAAATGTACGAAATAAAAAATGTAGAGTGAATTCATCAATAAATGAACATAGGATTAATTCATCAATAAATGAACATTTATTAAGTGTCAACTTTATCTTAAACATTGTGCTAAGAATATTCAGAATACAAAAAGAAGCAAAATACAGCCCCTGTCCTCAAGGAGCTTATAATCAAATGAGGGAGACATATGTAAACATGGAAATTGCTGTTTGTGCTTCATTCTTGAAGAGGACCAAGGTATCAGGTAATTAATGCCATGACATACAAGTGAATTGGATTTAAGTGAGGAAGAGCTGTCTAAGATAAGCTGTTTTACTTTATCTTCCATCTGGGTTCAATGGCCAGATATAGATCAGGATGCCTGAAAATGATCCTGAATACAGTGGAAACTAATTAACAGAGGGAAAGCACTGGGGTTAAAAAGAGTTAGAGAAGGCTTCCTATAAAAGGCGAGATTTTAGTTGTGACTTAAAAGAGCCAGGGAGTCAGTCGTAAGAATAAAAGAGGGAGAATATACCAAACTTGGGGAGCAGAAAATGAAAAATGCCTAGAGCCAAGAGGGCGTGTTTTATTTATGCTACAACCAGGAGGCCAGAGTCGCAGGATCAAAGGGTATGAGTCAGGGAATAAGATGTAAGAAGATGGGAACCAGTAGGAGGGATCTAGTTTATGAAAGGCTTTGAATGCCAAACATAGCATTTTGTATTTGTTACTGAAGTTCTTGAAGAAATGAAATCAAGAAGGTAATGCCTTGACTTGCAAGTGAATTGAATGTGAGAGAATTGTGCAAAGTCACCAGTCTCACTTTCTCCTCCTGAACCATCGAGATCCTTCCAGTGGCAAGATATAGATCAGGATGTCTTGAGATAGCCCTGGATGCAGTGGGAATCTTTGGGCTTTTAAAGCTAAGGTCTTTAACAGTAGGAAGTGATTGGGGTTGGTTGAGTAGGAGAGTGCATGATTTACTGGATTTGCACCTTAGGAAAATCATTTTAGTGATTAAATGAAGGAAAGATTGGAGAGGGGAAGAGATATGAGGCAGGCAAGACCCACCATCAGGCTGCTGAAATCATCAAAGTGGGAGATAATGAAGTCCTGCACAAGATGGGTGGCAGGACCAGAGCAGAGAAGGGGGTATATTCCAAAGGTGAATTTGACAGGCCTTGACAACAGATTGGATATGGGGGGTAAAGACAGTGGGGAGACATGAGCCAGTTATCAGGGAGAGATTGAAAATAAGTGAAAGAGTGTGGATGACAGAAGGGGCAATCAGTTGAAGGAGATAGCTTGGAAGGAGATTGGTTGAACAAGTAGAGGGGTTAACTTTGAAAAGAGTAAAGCCTCTTCCTTTCGTGAGACAGGGGTAAAGGAGGAGAAAGTGACAGAAGCCATCTGAGTGATAGAAGAAGGGAGAAGAAGGAGTTCACAGAAAATAACCTGCCCCCCTCTTTTTCTTTCTCTCCGTCTCTGTCTTTCTGTCTCTCACTCTCTTTCCCTTCCTCAACTCCTTTCCCTCTCTCTCTTTCTCTCTGTGTCTCTCTGTGTCTCTCTGTGTCTCTCTGCGTCTCTCTGTGTCTCTCTGTCTCTGTCTCTCTCTGCGTCTCTCTGTCTCTCTCTGTCTCTGTCTCTGAATCTGTCTCTGTCTCTCTCCTAAAATATAAGGCCAAGTTCTTGACAGAGCAAAGTGGGGAGGAGCAGTCATGGGAGGTTTGAGAAAAGGTAAAAAGGTTTGGAAGAGTTGCCATGGAGAATAGGATAGTCAGTTTATAAATACAAAAGAAACCTTTTATGTTTGAAATAGTTACCAAAATATTTTTTGAAAAATTCATGAACTCCAGGTTAAGAAATTCTTATCACTATTATCTGTTTCTCTTGGGAAGATGATCTTGGTTATAGAAAAGTCCAAGAAGTTTAATGAGTTTCTGAAGATCACAAGTCATTCCAAAATTTTGCTGCCAACTCTCAGTTCTGTATGGTAAATACAAAGCATGATTTCCAGTATGTATTGATTTTAGAGAACAGTTACAAGCCTGGCTTTTAAGTCATGAAGACCTGGAGTCGTCACATCTCAATTCATTCAACTTCTCAGAACCTCAGGAAACTTAGAACAGTTGCTGTTCTGCATGAGCAGAGGGGGTTTCCATAATAGGAGTGTCCCATACTAATGAAACCACAAATCTAGAACACATGTATACATACCACTACTACTATCACTACTAGTACTACTATACTGCTGCTACTATAACTAGTACTGTTACTATTGCTACTCTGCAACTGCTACTATAACTACTACTATTATTATTACTACTGCTGCTATTACTGTTACTCTGTTACTGCTTTATCTACTACTACTACTACCACTACTAGTACTACTACTACTACTGCTACTGAGCTAATGCTACTATGTACTACTACTACTACTACTACTACTACTCTACAACTGCTACTACCTACTACTATTATTACTACTACTACTACTGCTACTGCTACTATCTACTACTACTACTATTACTACTATTACTATTACTACTCTACAACTGCTACTACCTACTACTATTATTACTACTACTACTGCTACTATCTACTACTACTACTACTACTACTACTACTACTACTTCTACTACTACTCTGCAACTGCTACTACCTACTACTATTACTACTACTACTATTGCTACTATTACTGCTACTCTACTACTGCTATTATTTACTACTACTATTATTATTGCTGCTGCTACTGCTACTATCTACTACTACCACTACTGCTGCTACCTACTACCACTATTAGTACTACTAGTACTAGTACTACTACTACCTCCTACTAGTATAACTACTATTACTATTACTACAACTACTGCTACTGTCTACTGCTACTACTACTACTACTACTATTTGTACAACTACTACTGCTACTACCTACTACTACTACTACTACTACTACTACTACTACTATTACTACTACTACTACTACTTGCTACTATGATTTCTCCTCCTCCTTCCTACTATTTCATTAGCTTAAGAAATTTTTGGTGATGAAATCCCTGCTATCAATACAAGCCAGTACCTGCTCTGCAACTCTGCGGTTATCTCCAATTTATCCTGTTTAAATCTTGCTTGTACTGTTTACAATTTGTTTTCTTATTAAACCACAAGTTTCCAGGTTTCTTTTTTAATTTTAATTTTAATTTCTTTGTATCCCCAGCATTTAGCACAGTGCCTGGCATATACTAGGCACTTAATAAATGCTTACTGATGCTATTTGCAATTAAAAGTCTTATAGAGGGGCTTAGGTCACTGAGAGATTACATGACTTGGCTGAAGTCACAAAGGAAAAACCTGAAGTAGAATTTTGAGTCCATCTTCATGACTCCTAGACCAATTCTTTATTCATTATGCTGTACACATTTTCTTGTATGTATGTATACATATACATATGTAATATTCATATTTTCTCAATTTTAAATAATTCTAAATTTTTATATTATTAAAATAAATAAAATAATTCTAAAATATTAAATTATAAATTACCTTTCTATGATTTTTCCCAACCCTTTGTTCTTCTGATATAAATAATAAGGAGTTGTAAAGCTTACATATCTTTAAAACAAATGGAAAATAAACATTCTAATATATAAGAATCTTAAATCTGATTTAAAGGAGGGAGAGCACAGGGACTGAAAACATGATTCCACAGGTACAGGAAATTTCTCCTACCCGAACAGATCAGTACTTTCCCTTGAAATGTATAGACTTAGAGAATTGCCTGAAACATTGAGAGGTAAGTGACTTGCCTAGGATCTTTTGGGCAATTTTTGTCAGAGGTAGATTTTGAACACAGTTATTTCTTTGACCAATATAGAAGATGGAGAGCATATGTGCATGCTATATTATATAGTATGTATACACTGATGTGTATAAATCTGTTAAAATTAATGCAGGATGCTGGAAAGTAAAGCCTATAGCATCAAAGGGTGTATCTCATTATTAGCATTTGAAATAAGTCATATGAACATATATCATGGAGTTTGAAAAGGAAAAAAGTAAACCCTAGGGTCAAACACTGCCCTCGTATCAAAATATTTTGCTATAAAAATAAACACTGTGATGGCCTCATCATTCATTTAGCAGCAGGAGATCATTATTCTTTGGCAATTCTCTAACTATCAGAATTGTTCTTTAATTAGAATAATGATTAAAAACAGATTGAGTTTATCTTTTCTTTAGTTCTAAACTCCTCTTGGCAAAGCTATATTCTTAGTGACAGAAAAGCTTCCATTTTGTTTTCAGAACTAAATGAAAGAACTTTGACCTCTAAACACACATTTTACTAAAACAGGAGAAATTTACATTTACAAAAAAAAGGAGAGAGAATATGGATCTTTATTTCTGATAATTAGGCCTAATACTTTTGGTTTTTACAAACTAGTAAAACTGAAATATGAAAAATTAAGATCAACCTAAGCATTAAGATCATTAAGAATTAAATCTATTCCTCAGCTCATGTAATAATCTTCATTAAGACTTTATAGGGATCACACCCACCCACATTGACTCACCAATACAGCACAAATACAAGTCTTAAAACCTCTTCACACAAAACTAAAAAGGAAACTCAGATTTCTTTTTACCAGGCAATTGGAGCATTTTATAAGAATCTTAATGTCAATGATTGTTTTCTTTGTATTTTACACTACAGAGGACTTGATTGTATTTGGTATTTGAGGAAAGATGCTTTGTTTGCCTAATTGGAATACAGTAAAGGAATGCACAAGTTTCAACAGGTAGCAAACACCTAACACATAGGGTACATATTTAATGTGCTTCTCCTTCAACACATGAAAGGTTGGAAAATATCAGTTGCTCGGCAATAATACACTGACCAACCATTTCAACATGGCAATAGGCTCATAAAACAAACTCAAGAAAAAACCATGACTTAAATAAGCAACTGTCACTTAGAAAACAAATGTAATTGTTTCTTTTCTGGTCAAAGGATCCATTCCAAAATGTGTTCTATATAAAGAGTGAGTCATTAGAGATGATTTTTAAACAAAGATTTAGAAACCAAGGCCATTGGTTACCAGCTGATTAGTATCTCTGATCTAGGAAAACTGTTCTTTAGAGAAAGTTGTTAATTAAGCCTGCCTTCAGAGGCATACACTGAATTACAGATGTCCAACAAGTGGGTGGCTCCTGTGAATTTAAAAAAATTTCATTTAAAGCAAATAATCTAAGAGAATTGTTTTGTTTTATGCAGCTTTAAAGGTATCTATAATGACTCTTTCAGTGATCCCTTGAATTTGCAGAATATCCACTTGGATGGCATCATTTGAAGTGCCTGGAGCCCCCAAGATTTAACTATAATTATGCTATCTCACCTTATTAGGATTTGCCAGAATCTAAAATAATACAACTGAGAAGAAGAATGAGGAAGTAGAAAAGACACAGAACTCCGAATCCCATAGCAAGTTTTTTTCTATCTCTAAAATTTAAAGAAACTTAGGGTAGAAAAATAGATATTTAAAAGAAAAATAGGATTTAGAATGCATATTAGAAACACCCCTTGGAACAAAAGAGTTTAAAATAGTCTATATTTGCCCCAAATAGAGGTTGTTTTCATGGGGTCCATGGATCCAGTCTATAAATAGATTTCAAAGAGATGGTGAACTTAGAAGGGGAAAAATTACATCTTTACTTTAACTAAACTGTAACAGAAATTTAGCATTTCTTTCAATTATGATTTTAAAAAATAAACTTATTCTGACAAGAGGTCCATAAACTTCACCAAACTGCCAAAGAGATCCATCAGACAAAAACAGCTAAGAACCCTTGGTCAAAAGGAATATTTCAATTTTTCACCTGATTGGCAAGATTTTTGAGTAAAACAAATTAACAAATCAGAAATTTGCTGAGTCAGACCGCCAGTAAATAGGAAGTTATTATTCTAATAGGAAGTTACTATTGTTCAGTTGTGTCCAACTCTTCATGACCCCATTTGAGGTTTTCTTGACAAAGAATGAAGTGGTTTATCATTTCTTTCTCCAGCTCATATTATAAATGAGGAAACTGAGTTAAACAGGGTTAAGTGACTTGTCCAGCATCACACAATTAATATATGAAGTTAAACTTGAATTTATCTTCCTTACTCCAGATCCTACCACTCTATTCACTGGGCCACCTAGCTGCCCTATAAAATTCCTTAGAAAGTCAGGGTGGTTGATCATTCCTAGTTTTTTTCCCCCTGAGGCAAGTGGGGTTAAGTGACTTGCCCAAGGTCACACAGCTAGGACGTCTTAAGTGTCTGAGACCAAATTTGAACTCAGGTCCTCCTGATTTCAGGGCTGGTGCTCTCTCCATTGCACCACCTAGCTGCCCCTTAGTTGATCATTCTTTTAGCTAATTCTTATGTGTCAACAGCAAAGATTAATTATTAGAATATAATCCCCTGGATTTTTCAGGTATAACCCTGCTTCCATTCCAGCCTGAAGTCATTTTTCTTAAGGGACAGACTTGTAAACTACATTATGTGTATGTAGACAGATGCATCTCCTGATTGGCTGAGAGAATACTGGGTATGGTATAATTTGCTGGGGCTTCACAGACTTGAAGAAAAGACCTTAAGAAACCCATGGTCAGAAGAGGAGAATAAGAATTTTTGAAGGACTAAAGGGTGAGCAAATCTATATTTTGTTCCTTGACTTCTAGCACTTGAAACCTTATGAAAAGAATCTCCTTAGTGGGGCCATTCCTTCTTTCTTTTTTGTTGAGCTTCTTTTAAATCTTATTCCCAGCTAAGAAGCTCATGTACTCTTGTATGTTCTATAGTGTTTTCCAATTTATTTAATTTCTTCAATTTTTGATATTTTATTGAATAAATAGGTTGGCTAACTATTTGTCATAATTTTTGTATAACTAGGACTCAGTGGGAAGAAGGCTAAGCTGGCATGAGTAAGCTGTTGGCTACCCTTTCTACTTAGAATCACAAATATTGTGCCCCTAAGATTAGAGACATTTAAGGGGCGATATATCTCTAGTCCAATACCTTTCTTGATGTTACAAAAGATTACCTGGACTATGTAGTCCTGGATCCTGCCTGATGAAATAGGAGTTCTTTGGAAATAAGTAATAAATGAGAATTAATTTCAGTTTAGATTGGAAAAGGTAGAACGTCTTTGCAATTCTTAGATTTAAAAGATGGAAAGAACATTGTAAAATTTCAATGAATAAATACCAAACCTAAATATGCCAGGATAACTTTTCAGCCTCAGATAAAAGGGTACATTTTGTACTTGCAGGAAAAGACTGCAGTGATATAATTTCACAGTCAATAACAAATCTCTATGTATCATTGTTTAACTTGAAGTGGAACAATCATGGAAAACTATACAAAGCTTCTGAAAAGCTTATAATTGTGAATACACTAAGCTTTCTAAGTACTTTACTTGGTGTTGAGAATGTTTTTTTTTATATTTCAGTATATTTCTGTGTAATCATTAAACTAATAATTTATATATATATATATATATATATATATATGGAAAAGGTATTCTCACTAAACCAAATTATCAAGATTTCTTACACTGTTTTTCATCTCTTAAAAAATTCCTTTCCCCTTGAACTCCACCCATAAAGCTTTGCTCAAAACCAGTTATTTTGTGAACTCATTTATCATTTATTCAATTTTCCAAATGAATTGACCCATGCAAAAAGAAGTCATTACAAATCACAAATCACTCTGATCAGAGTCAAATAAGTCCCAGCTTCCAGTCTTCAGTCAGCCATTAGACCATAAAGCCTTTTAAAGGAACATTTCAAACTGTAAGATGTTTGAAGAAATATTTTGTATTTTGTCACAAGATACAGCATCAAGCAGTTGCATTTTTCAATTTTCTCAAGTTAAAAAAGCAACAACCAAACAACTTTTTAAAAGGTTTTAAAGATATTCTAGCCCTTAATACTAAACTTACATCATAAATTTCTATTTATTGAATATATTGAGATATAGCACACTCCATTGAGTGCTTCTGATATGAATTATTCTAAACACTAAAATATTTTTTTCTTTTTTGCATGGAGTTATGGTTTATGAATTATACATTATTTTAGAGGGTTTTTGTCTTATTCTTAATTCTTTTCCCACTAAACATGATCATAATACTGGCTGGTTTTCCACTTTCTAAAATACAAAGAAGGCTCTGGTTTCAATCATTAACTATGCTCAACAGGCCATTGATATATCTTGGTTTAATTAATAGTTTAAATATTTAAGCACAACATATACACATGTTGGCACTTATATATTTATATTTATGTAGATATGTGCATGTATCGTGACAACACTTAATTAGGAATAATATGGTTGAAATTAGCTTAAGTTCTCATTTTCTGAAATATCCTGTCTGCCACAACACCTAAAAACATCATGAACCAAAACATTCTTACACAAAGTATACAGGAATACTTTAGGAAGTTTAGGATAATTACATCAAAATTCAAAAATGGAAGATATCTTGTAACAAGTCTTGTGATCTAAACCTCTCATTTTACAGATTACTGGAGTCAAGAAAACTCATCTTTCTGAGTTCAAATCTGATCTCCAATACTTGCTGTGTGGGTAAGACAGTAGCTATATGACCCTGGACAAGTCACTTAACTCTGTTGCCTTAATTCCTCATCTGTAAAATTAGCTGGAAAAGGAAATGGAAAATCACTCTAGTATTGTTGCCAAGAAAAACCCAAGTGGGGTTGTGAAGTCAGACACAACTGAAATGACTTAACAACAAGAAAAACCTATTTCAACTCAAATAATTTAATAAACATCCTACTCTCATGTCTCATTATAAAAGGAAGATACTCGGGTTCTAATACAATTAAAATTCTGTCAGATACTTACACGGTAGAAAGGCTTTGAGTGACAATGGCAGACTGTAATTACTGTCTGTACCAACTTCTTTTATGGAAATAATTTTGAATTTGCAGCCCATTGACTTATGATAGCAAAAATAAAAAACATAGCAAATTAGAAAAATGAATAAACATAAAAAGAAAGAAATGTAATACAAAATAATCCTAAATGATTCACTTAAACAAGTTTTTGAAAAAAGTTTTAAAAATGGATAAATATTTGACACTAACATGGATTTTTATTTCCTATTTAAGTTTAATGGATATGAAACAATTACTAGAATATGGAGTATAAAAGAGCTTAGAAACCAGCAAGTAAACATAGCCAACAAAAATGAGATTTCCTCCTTCTGCTTCCTTTTTTTCTGTTACTATAAAAGTTACCACCAACTTCCCACCTGGGAGTCATCTTTAACCCCTCACACTTTCTTATTACCCATATCTAATCAGTAGCTAATCTTTGTCAATTTTACCTTTGCAACCTTTCTTTGTAGATGCCCTCTTCTTTCTGTTGGCAATGCTACTACCCTACCACCCTCCTCACCTCACACATGGATTACTACTAAAAAAAAAAAAACCTTCTGTCTGATTTCCCTACTTCATCTTTCCCCACTGCAGTCCATTCACCATTCAATTATCAAATTGATCTTCCTAAAGCACAAATATAGCCATACCTCCTCACCATCCCCTAGTCACTAAACTCCAGGGTTTCCTATCACTTCTTTGATCAAATAGGCTTTCCTTTTGCTTTTAAAGTCCATCGTAATCTGGTCCCTTCCTACCTTTCCATTATCATTGTAACTTATCCCTTCCATGTGCTCAACAATCTAGCAGCATTAATTTTTGCTCTCTTTACGCAGGACATTCAATCTTTGGACAATCAATGCATTTTCTTTGTCTTCCACTCCTGGAATTCTTTCCTTCATCATCTCTGCTTCCTGGCTTCCCTGACTCCTTGCAAGTCTTGAATAAAATATTACTTTCTCCAAGAAGCTTTTTTCTTTATCTCCTTTATTGCTAGCAAGCTAGTCCCTTCCTCCTGAGAATGTCTCCAATTTATCTTGTATATTGTTTATATATCATTGGTCATATGCTTTCTTCCCCATGAGATTATGAGCTACTTGAGGATTCCTCAGAACTATCCTTAGCATTTTTTTTCAGTGACTACTAGATAATAAGCTCTTAACAAATGCCTTTTGACTTGACTTTTGCTGGTATTAGCACATCTTTCAAATGGAATCTTAAGAAAGCAAAACATGGAGAAGCTAAGTCATTCAGTTTTGGAACTTCTGGCTCTAGAGCCATGTTAAACTGATTACTAAAGGTTTACCCTACGTAGCTAGATTCCCCAAAATGCTTCAACCTATTCATTTTCTCACATGCCATTGCATGTACACTGTCCTCTTAATCAAGTTCACTATAATTTGCTCTGAAAAAAGAAATCAAATTAGTTCCATCCTTTCTTTAGGAAAAGGCATGTCAATAAATTGCCCTATGGTGCCAATCTTTATATCTGGGATATCTCAGGCCAAACCACCATTCTATGGATACCACCCTCCTAAATATGTTGTATCTCTCATTAGAATTAAAGTATCTCCAGTTAAATAAAAAAGGAAATGGTTGTTTAGGAAAGAAATATTTGTCATTCAATCAATCAATAAACAATTATAAAGTTCTTATTATGTGCTCATATTGTACTAAGCACTGAAAATACAAAGATCACATTATCCTTTGCCTAAAGTAGCTTACATTATAATAAATAAAAAAATGCAAACCATGTACATACAAAATGTATACACTGTAAATGTGAAATAATCACAGAGGGAAGACCTCTAAAGGAGGAGGAGGTACCAAAAAAGGCCTCTTGTAGGTGACATTAGCATTTAGTCTTAAAAGAAGCAATGAAAGCTGAAAAATGGGGATGAGAAGGAAGAACAATTTATAACCATGTTCTAAAAGTCACCAAATTATGCATATAGTAGTGCTGAAATATGCTACTGTTCTGAAAGAGAAGAGACAGAATCAAGATTCAGAATGAGACAAATGTTTTGGGGCATGGCCAATGTGGGAATCTATTTTGCTTAATTATCCATTATTGTTACAAAGATTTCCCTTTCCTTTTTCATTTTTTTAAAGGAATGGGATGCAGGAAATAGGAGTGAAAGAAAACTAAATTCTTGTTACTTGAAAAAAACAAAATAAAATAAAGGTAATATGAAAAAAAAAAAGAAAGAACAATGGACTTGGAGGCTTGACAGAACTGAGCCACCTCCCATACTTACTCATTGTGTGAATGTGTGCAAACCACTCTTTTGATGTCTGAGTGTCAGTTTCCACATTAATTAAATGGAGCTAATAATACCTCTAGTTCTTACCTCGAAATATCGATGTAAGGATCAAATAAGATAATGTACAAAATACTTTTTCCAAACCAAAAAGTTTAATAGAAATGTCAGCTATCATTATCTATAACAACAGAATGATTTTACTGCTTGATGGATTGTGAGATACTGAAGCACAATTTGTTAACAAAAAGATTTCCAAATACAAATAGCAGCTGTCATAGCATTAGGATAGAATCAGAACAGACCAAAAATAGAAACAGAGATTCTAGCCAATGATTCTTATATTCTGTTATTTGAGGGGGGAGAAAGCAATCACTGCAATGGAATTTATTTACAGAACTATCCTAATTGATAGAAATAGCATTATAATCTGTTAAAATAATAAATATTTGGAGAGAGAAAAAAAATGAAAACCCATAACCATGTAGATACTTTACAATTTACAGAAAAGGATTTTTCTCACAAGTTTTGTAAAGTAGTCAGGGCAAGAATTATTATTCCCATTTCATGGTTGAGAAAACTGAAACTCAGAGAATTTAAGTGATTTATTCTATTAGTAAGGGTAGGAGACAGAGCCTGAACTCAGTTCTCCTGATTTTGATCACTGTGCTGTTGGCCTTATTTCAACACAAAGGTGGGCAAGATTCACTGCTCTGGGCAGTGGGCATAATATCAATACATGACAAAGAGAAAGCAGATTTTGCTCATGTGACAGATAAGAATCTCTATTTTTGTCATCTCAAGAAAAATTTTCTTCAAGCTAGAAAGGGCAGATTAAAATGGTAGAGTGAATTAAAACACAAGATAAGTGAGAGTTTTTAAAGAATCTTGTTTCTTTAAATGACTTCAGATTTCCCAGCCCAGACAAACTATAGTCATGCCCCATCTAATTATGTTAATCGGTTCTGCAGAAAACACATTAAGTAAAATAGCATGATGGGGTGAGGGTGGGGGTTAGTTCCACAAGGAAAATATTTTAAATGGAAGAACAATATTATTGCCAGGCCTTACAATGCTATGATGGGATTTCATCATCTTATGTTGTTAGTAAGTTCTTAAGAAGTTATGGTGTCTAGGTAGTGCTATCATGTGATAACACTGAGCTACTCTGAGTTACTGCTAGTGCACTAGTGCACGCATATAGTGGGTGTTTAATAAATGTTTACTGAATACTGATTAAATCCAGAACTGTTTTCATTAATCAGAGTTACTGTGAAGAACAAAAGCACTGATATATTAAGGAATAGGCAAATGATATACTAATTTCCAATAAGAACAACAACAAAAATCTTGTGAAAATGTTGATTGAGGATATTGATGATGATCTCTGAAAACATTGTTGAAAAGATGAGAGATTTGATGATGAGCATGAGAAATAGTTTTGTATAATGGCTAGAAATATGGCCTTGGATCAAGAAAATATCCTGTTTCTGAAACCTATTGAACAGCTGTTGTTCATCCTCCATTTTCAAAGGGGACCATCACAAAGTGATGGCTTGGCTCATGTGTAAACTGAATTTAGATTAGGCATAGTTGCACAAATTCATCAGTATTATTCTGTCTTCCAAAGTCATCAAAGTCAGTGGCAAAACAAAAGTCAAGTTGCCTGGAGATGGCCCAGGGTGGAAGGGATGACCTTCTTGTCTTTAATATCTGACCAAACTCCAAGCACTGCACAATGTCTCCTTCAGCTGCCTTAATGACTCTTGGAATAAATTGTTCTCATGAACCATTCCACCTGGGGAAGTCTTCACATGCTTAGGATGGACATACCCTTACCTCACAGATAGGTTTAAATCCCGCTGGTTACCTTTAAACTGATTTAGTCCATTGGCCAAAATGGTCTTAATGGACTATGGCCACTGTACATGTTATAGCTTCTTGGAGAAACAGGAGAGTGTTGGAAGATAGGTAGACACCAAAAAGTGGATGAGTACCCTTGAAAAGGGCTCATCAAGCCCTCATATCAGGGGTTCTAATCCTCCTTGAACACCCAATACACACCCTGCATTTACAGTTTGATCCTGGACAAGTCACTTAAGTTCTCTGTGCTCTTGTCAACTTGTAGAGACTGTAAGTTGCAGAAATGGTGCTGACCTGTACAGATAGATGAGGTTTCCTCATCTAAAAAAGATCAAATGATCATTTAGAAAATGAAGCAGCAATGACAAGGATTTGGTTGCTAAGACTGTCTTGCTAAGTTGACAATTTTTAAGATAGGGCTACCAGTCTGTTGCAATTGGGAAATGTTTTCAAAAATTGATGTCATGGTAAATTATTTAACAATTGGATCCCCCTCCCTCAAAAAGTATCCTGACACACTTTTAAGTTTAATTTACATTATTAGCATTTTCTATCATTTTCTTAAGTCTTTTTTAATCAGAAAAAAACACGGTAGCATTTCTTAATTTCTGAGGTATAAACACTCAAATTGAAAATTTGGCAATGGCTTGAAAGCTGGTTTGAGCTTTTCTAGCACATCTCTGAAAGTTTAAACTATGTAAATATGAATTTCAGGTATTTGCTAACATAATCTTAGGATATATTCAAAGGAGACAGTATGCTATCATGGAAAAAAAATCAAACTTCCTGCCAATATGTTGCCTATATGGCTGGAAGACTACTCAGCTCCCACATATCTAGATCAGGAGAACCCTTAAGTTTACAGCAAACTAATTAATGATGAAGTAATCCAAAGAGAAGATATCTTAAGTGACTTCTTCCACCTACAATTCACTCTATGTCAGCTTGAAGCCCAAGAACAATAATAAAGAAAATGTCAGCCAAGTCAGTACCAGCTGCAGGGATGTTGCTCTGTGACCAGACCTGGGCCAAGAACAATACAGTCTAAAAAGTGGGTTGAACATACATACACAAAAAGTGTTTGGTATAGAAATACATCAGACTTAAGGCAGTGGAAAGTGGAGATAGGAAGAGAGAGAGACTTAAAGAGGGAGGATAATACAATGGAAGGAATAGGGCATAGTATTTTACAGATCCTGAAACAAGGAGAAGTGAAAAAAGAAAAGAGATGAGAGAAGACAGCTTTGAAACAATCTTCTTAGTAATTTAGTGACTGTCTCCAAAATAATTCTGGTGAAGCATGTTACCTCTCTGTCTCAGCCTTGTCCCCTCCAGACATAAAAATAATGGTCACAAGGTATAGGAAGAAAAAACGCATATTTTTGGTCAGGGCTTTTGTGTGGATTTATTTTGCCTGCTTGACTGTGCTTATTTCTTTTAAGAGTTTTTCTTCTTTCTTTCTCTCAATTAACTGGGAGTTGAAGGGAGGGGTATTTACAAGAGTGATGCACCCTAAAAACAGGGCCATTGAAACATTTTTAAATGAATAGGACAAGGAAAAGTTTAGAAAAAAGCATAGATAACCAGGACAGTTTTGAAAGCAGGTATATTGAATTTCTTATATGCTATTAAGAAAGTATATCATAATGTATGATTATTACAATAACAATTTAATATCATATACTACCTAAAAAGCAAGGGGTATAAAATAGAGATAGTTTCATAGAAAATACTCCTTTTGTGTTTTGCTATGTGTACGAAATAAAGATTTTCAATGAGAAAAAGAAAAAGATAAAACAACAGAATCATAGGATCATATATTTGAGATTGAAGAGACCTTAGCGATCATGAAACTCAAGTCCTTTAGTTTATAGATAAGTCTTGGGAAGGTAGCTAGTTAGTGTAGAAGAGAGGGCTCTGGCCCTGGAGTCTGGAAGACTTGAATTCAGAACTTTCCATTAAATACTTCCATAGACACTCTGGGCAAGGCAGTTAATTAACTTCAGCCCTAGTTTCCTTATCTGTATACTTATCAGGTTGTGGTTTTTTTTTTTTTTTTGGTTGTTTGTTTTTTTATGAGACGATTAAGAGGCACAATATTTTTTTTAAAGTCCTTAGAATAGTGTCTGGAACCTTGTAGGTGCTTGATAAATCCTTCCAACATTGTGGATATAGTGATAGAGGTTGAAATTAAGAAGACTTAGCTTTAAATTTCACCTTTGACACTAGCTATTTGAATCTAAGGATGTTACTTCAACTTCTCAGAGCCTGTAAGCCTGTTTTCTGATGTGTAAAATGAAGGAAATTTGACTCAGTGTTTTTAAGGTCCTTTTCACTGCTAAATCAATGATTCTACAACTTCATATTTAATATTTTTTCTAGTATACCATTCTGCTTATAATTGGCTAGAAGTAGAAACCAAGATAGTTGACACAATTTTTCATGATTTCTTTTTGAACCTGATGAACAGATTTAATCTATATGTTAGAGTTAGGTACAATCCTTGTTAGCTGAATAATTATATCCAGAAACGCCATATGTCTTCAAAGCTGTATTAATAGATTGATGTCAATCTGATTAGGGAGGAGAGGGGTTGGGGTGCTCTTTTAGTCTTCATCTGTTAAATATCTTTTTTATCAGTGACCTGACTAAAGATACAGGAAATATGCTTAATCAAAATTTTGCAAAATAATTCATTTGGATGATGGAATCAGGATTCAAAAAGGCTGGAAAGGCTAGAAAAAGAAAGTGAAATGTAGTATGATGAAATGTAGCAGAAATAGATAAATGTAAACTATCATACAGGTTTAAGAAATTAGGTGCAACATATATAATGGAGGATTCATAGCTTAACCATATTTTATGAGAAAAAAATTTAAAGGGTTTAGGTCATCATGAGTTCCTAAGAGTCATATTGTAGGCAAGACCCACGTAGATGAGATCACAAATCCCTGGGAGTATTAAAAGCTCAGTATGTATCAGCAGTATGATGTGGATGCCAAAAAATCTAATGTGATCTCTGGCTGACTTTAATAGAGGTAGAGTGTAACTCTTTCACAAGGGATGTCATAGTTTCAATGCTCTATAAAGTGCTGAAATAATGATTTTCTCAGGTTGTTTTTAAAAATTTCCTTCATCTCTTTCCTGAATAGAAGAAATAGCAAGGTGTCATGGCTAGCAGGCCAGTCTTAAGAGTTAGGAAACCCTGGATTCAAATCCTATCTTTGACACGTAGATTATTTTGGTGGCACAGTGGTTAGAGTGCCAAACCTAAAGTAAGGAAAACTCATCTTCATGAGTTCAGACACATATTAGATAAGGGACTCTGGGAAAATCAATTAACCTGTTTGTCTCATCCCCTCACCTGTAAAATGAAGTGGAGAAGGAAATGGCAAACTACTTCGGCATCTTTGCCAAGAAAACCCAAATGGGATAGTGAAGAGCCAATTAAGAATGAAATTACTCAACAACAATAACAACACCTGCCCACGATGGACCAATTGTTTAACCTTTTAGTGTCCCAGCCAACTTTCTAAGAATTTCTGGTTCACAGAATTGTTCAAGCATGCTATAGGGGATCACTTGTCG
This sequence comes from Myrmecobius fasciatus, assembly GCA_023553655.1. Classification (NCBI taxonomy): domain Eukaryota; kingdom Metazoa; phylum Chordata; class Mammalia; order Dasyuromorphia; family Myrmecobiidae; genus Myrmecobius; species Myrmecobius fasciatus. Next base: position 850,512 of record JAJPUD010000006.1, read on the forward strand.
AAAATGTAGTAGAGGGGCTCTTTAAGCAGAAAGGACAACCAATCAGTAGAGAGAATTTGTGTATCTGGAGGCAGCTGGGATAGGTGACCACTTAGATCCTTTCCAATATCCAAATCAACTTGGACAGAAAAACTAAAGAAAATGGGTAAACATCATCTGGGCAATCAGAGTTTTCCTTGAATGCAACTTGCATATACTTCATGATTGTGTGCTTCTTTTGACTTTCTGGAGGTAAGGCTTGTATGGCAGCTGGCTCTTGAAAGCAGCTGGAAGGACTGTGTGGTAGGGATAACCATCTGACATGCCAGTGAAAATATGTCAAACTTCTGTTTTTAGGACTGGGTCTTTGGGAATTTGTTTCCTGTTTGTTTGTTTGTTTTTATACAGCTGGAAGCAATGATAGAGATAATTTAGTTCTTTTTTTTCTTCTTCTTCTTCTTCTTCTTCTTCTTCTTCTTCTTCTTCTTCTTCTTCTTCTTCTTCTTCTTCTTCTTC
>JAJPUD010000006.1:851016-967624 GCA_023553655.1 Myrmecobius fasciatus
TCTTCTTCTTCTTCTTCTTCTTCTTCTTCTTCTTCTTCTTCTTCTTCCTCTCTCCTTCTCTCTGTCTTTCTGTCTCTGTCTCTCTCTCCCTCTCTTTCTCTGTCTGTCTCTCTCTTACAGAAAAGGAAACTGAGGCTCAGAAAAGGAAAGGAGTAGTAGTAAGGGTCACAGTATTTTACCCCAAAGCTTCTAACTTTAAATATAGACCTACATTGACTATAGCAATTAAAACCCCTGTTTTGAATCTTAGCATTTCTACTGTCAACTAGGTTTGATGATAGTAGCCAAGAGACAGTTTTTCAGCTGCATTTTCCTTAGACAAGATGTTCTTTAAAGCAGTATCCAATTCTTATGTTATAAAAGTTAATGTCATGAGGCTACTATCCCCATTATATCAAGAAGTTCTATTTTTCAATATAATCTATATCCACATCAGTAAATATTAGAGAAAGTGCTCTAATAGAATAGCATTAGATAGCAATAGCAAGTTATCTGTGGAGTTCAATAGCCTTGCATGTAAATTGTGTCTCTGACCAATATTAACTGACTATGGGCAGTATCTTTAGCCTTAAGCATCCCCCAGACAACTCTCTAACAGTTGGATTTTCAGAAGAGTTAATGATCTGCAGGGATATAAAGTTTCCACTGGGAGTTCCCCTAAGTTGATGACCAGTCTGGACAAAAGAATCATCAGTGGGTGTTATATTACATTAACTAAAGTTGAAGTTGGATATATCTCCAGACCCTAGAACCTAATCAGCCAATCAGTCTATAAACATTTAAGTACCTACTATGTGCCAGGCATTGTGATAGATTGGGGATATAAGGAAAGGCAAAAGACAATTCTTAATAAGGGCATGTTGATTATTCTATTAAATGAACTAAAACCCTTAAAACTTTGTTTTCAAATCAACTAGTGTTAAGCTATGTTTCCTTATCATGGTTTCTTAAAATTGATGTTTTAAAAGTCTAAATGCTGGATTTTACACTTATCTCTCCTAAATTTTACCTTCTTACATTTGATCCATCTTATTAGTTTATTAAGGTCTCTTTGATCTCTAGTTTCATTGGGTTAGACTAAATATTGGACATGGCTGGATGAATGGTTAGATGCAAAGCTCTGAAAATATCTGCTGCATGACACAGTGTATTTATGTTGTATAAGGCCACAAAAGCTCAAGCTAGATAAATGAAAAATAATGATTTAATTTGAGATAGTCTTTTAAAATGGTGATACCTTGTTTTATTTTTTAAAGGCATATTTTCCACTCACAGATATGGATTATATCCTGACATAACACTGAGAAGAAAGACTGCATCTTTGTGGCTTCTGCTTCTTGTCTAGACCAGTTCAAGGATTAAAGAGTCTGAATTCTATCTCCCAAAGTCTTGGCTCTGATTGGAGTTAACCCATAAATGTGAGTTGTTGTTGTTGTTGTTGTTGTTGTTTTTTTTTTAACAAATTTATACTTCAGAGGAATAGACCAAATCCCACACTTGAATGGATCTCCACCCAACCCCCTACTCCCAAGTTTCAGAACTGAGACAAGTTTCAGCCTGAAGCAAGTTTTTATTGCCTCCTCATAAACCCTTGAATAATAGGGTTTACAACGTAAGTGCTAATGCAGCCATAATTATATTGGTGTGAACACATTGTCATAGCTCTATGGCATATGTATATAGAAATGACTAAGAGAAACCAGCTGCTCTCAAAGCAAGAGCTGCACTCCATAGCAACCATGGAGCTAGTCCACACTTCTCAGTAACTTGAACCCTCCTGACTGTAAATTATACACCCTATAAATCACCTCGAAAGATGACAGATTGCATCATTCATCTCAGCAAAGCTCTCCACTCCATAGCCAAGCCATAGGTTTTCACAAAAGCCACAAAGATGGCAGGGATGTTCTTCTTAATGATTATGGCTACTATTGATTTTCTATTGGAATTAAATCAGGTGAAAACATTTTTTTAAAAAATTGTTTCCTATTTTTCTGTGTTTTTTGGGGGAGGAGATGGAGTAGATTTTTGTTGTTGTTGAGGCAATTGGAGTTAAGTGACTTGCCCAGGGTCACTTCCAGCTAGGAAGTGTTAAGTATCTGAGGTCAGATTTGAACTGAGGTCTTCCTGGCTTCAGGGTTGGTGCTCTATCCACTTCACCACCTAGCTGCCCTGTGAATTCCCTGTGTTAAAATTCCATCAAAAACCCTATTTCCACATATTAGTCTGAAATGGTGATAACTTTTAGTACTTAGGAACTATCAGTTTTAGGTATTTCCTGGCAATCACACATGTGTATGTGTCAGAAGCAGAACTTTACACTACTCCAGAGGTATCAGCTATCTACTATAACATGTTGTCTCTCTTGATTGTGATTCCCTTAGTTCCCCACTCCTCAACTTACCTCTGATTTCACTTTGATTGCTGAGCAACAGATAAGCAATTGTTCTGTTAACTGACAGTTTTTACTTTTTTATTTTAGTTCTGAATTCTCTTTTGCCCTCTATCCTTCCACCACCCTTTGCAAAGGAAAGATTCATAACCATTATACATATGAAGTCATAAAAAACATATTTCTACATTTTTGACATTGGTCATATTGTAAAAAAAAGAGAGAGGGAGGGAGGGAGGGAGAGAGAGAGAGAGAGAGAGAGAGAGAGAGAGAGAGAGAGAGAGAGAGAGAGAGAGAGAGAGAGAGAGAGAGAGAGAGAGAGAGAGAAAGAGAGAGAGAGAGAGAAATTAAATATGGGTTCAGTCTGCATTCAGAGTTCACCAGTTTTCTCTCCAGAGGTGAATAACATTTTTTATCCTGAGTCCTTTGAAACTATAGTAGATTATTTTATTGATCAGAGTAGCTAAATTTTTCACACTTGATCACATGTACAATATTGCTTTACTGGGTATAATGTTCTCCTAGCTCTGCTCATGTTACTTTGCATTAGCTCATAAGCCTTCCCAGATTTTTGTGAAACCACCCCCTCATCATTTCTTTTAGCATGTTAGATAGTATTCCATTATAATCACATACCACAACTTGCTCAGTCATTCCCTGATTGTGAATATGCTCTCAATTTCCAATTCTTTGCCACTTTAAAATTCAACCAATAATTTTACATTTTCCAAGTCACCAAGAGATTAAATAACTTGCCTGGCCTTACATAACAAGTATGCATCAAAGGCAGGTCTCAAATTTAGCTCCTACTCTACCATATTGTTTCTCTGTTGTTCTAATATTGTTTCTCAAAAATAGATTGTGAAGGGGAGTACCAAGAAATCTAAGCAAACTGTGATTTCAGCACTTCATAGGTTTTCTCCTCCCCTTTTTTTTGAAGAGGTACTTCTACAATGTTACTGATTGGTGACCATTTACACACACACACACACACACACACACACACACACACACACACACACACACACAGGCTAGAACCAAAATTTAAACCCATAGTCATAAAAGGCTGAAAAAAGGAAAATTAGGAATTATTTCTAATGCCTTTATAAATGTATCAATACATTCCTTTTTCTGGACAAAATCAGTCTTACCTGACTCCTTTTCAACTTTTCCTGAAAAACACCACAAAGGCTGTCTTTTCTATGGAAGTTTCTTTCAGAACTAAGAACAATTCCCAGGCATTATTACATTAATAGAAAATCTTTGAAAATACTTTCAATAGTTTAAGTAACTAGCTTCTCTCACCTCCCTTTCCACCAAATCCCCAGGGCCCCTGATGGATCCATTCTTTTTCTTTCCCTTTTCTAAATTCTAAAACTTGGTTTTCAATCAGGCATTCAGAAACCATATATTTAACTATGGAAAGTCCTTTCCAGAGAATTATATGGGAAGTGTTTTGCATTAAAAACCAATGAAAAAAGCATCATTTATCTTTGCCTTTCCCTAAAATAGTTTGCCTTCTTTAATGACTATTTCTAGATGTGATGCTGAAAGACTAGACCCATGCACAGTACATCTGTCTTCTGAGATTTTACTGCTTTGAAGAATGCTATTAAATCAGCAAACAATCTATAAAGTCCCCTAAAGAAAATACTTTCCAACTGCCCTTTTCCATTGTCTTAGTTTTAATCGTAAAGCAAATACTTCAAATCTGAATCTCCTTCTCCATAGCAGTACTTATCAGTTTAGCTCTTGAGTTATACAAGCCAATGTGATTGCATGGTTGTTCACTTCCTCCCTCTCCCCTTGGAATGCAGCTGTTACTTCATTAAATGGATCATGTAGGTGGGAAGAAAGTTCATGAGAAAGAAATCTAGCAAGAGATTAGATCAGTCATCTCATATAAAATTGCCATGGATTAGGGAAAGTTTTTTTTTTTTTTTTTTTTTTGAGACTCTCTGGATATAGAACTAATTGACTGAATCAAATCCAATCATTTAACTTCCATGTGCCTCAATTTCCTCAATCATAAAGTAAAGGATTTGGACTAGATGGCCTCTGGGCACACTTGTAGCTTTAAATCAACAATCCTATGGGGTCTCTGTAAAGTCAGTCAGATACACAGGTTAGTATATCATTTTAACAAAAATTCTATATTTAAAATTTTTATCAGCATATAGACTGGCCAGAAATGGTAGAATGAATAGAAAACTGGCCTCAGAATCAGGAAGAGCTGAGCTGAAGTCCCATGTCTAATAAACTTAACTGATTGTGCAATCAGAGTAGGAATTCACTGAAGCCATCTGAGAACCTTTTATTAAATTTTCAGTGTGAGCACTTACACTTTGAAAACAGGTAAATACAAGCAAATCAGGGCTTGATTTATTATTTTGTTAATTGTTTAGACTTTAGAAAGTGATGTAGAAAATATTAATGCAAATTAAATTTTAAAATATGTCATGCATACTTATTTTTGCAGGGGAAAGCCAGCCATTTAATAATTATGCTAATTCTGCTATACTATTTTATTTATTATTTATTTATTAGCATACCACTGACACCTGGGCAAGTTGTTTCACCTCTCAATGTCCCAGCCAACTTTCTAAGAATTTAAATTCAATAGAGGGTACTAACATTCATTGGTGGAGAGAGTTCCTTATAGAAATCAAATCACAGTTCTAGATTAACTTCTTGATTAATAATATTAATAATTAATTAATCATCAATAGACAGCTTAAGAGTGTGGTTTATTTTAATACATTTTTGTTTTCCTTCATGGGTTTATTATGTAGTATTATATGGTTATTCATTACAAGCCAGAGGCATAACTACCCAATATATTGCCAATTCTCCAATGGCTCAGTGAACTCATCAGTGTGGATATTGCTGGCAAATGTGCAAATTGCAAGCATCCATTTCTGGCATTCTTTGCGAGCATCCTCTTGTCCCTGACTTCCCTGTGTTCATCACAGAGGCTCACCCAAGTTGCAGCCTATGTTGCCAAAAAGTGAAAATAAAATTTTTAAAAAGCTGCCTAACTCAAAAAGAGGCAGATAGATTAAAGGGATAGTTTGTTCCTATGATGGATCAATGACTGACATGCAACAAATTTTAAATTTGCATCTGGGAAAAGTCAAACCACAATCAGGCTTATGGTGAATTTCCATCCTATAGGAATGGCTGAGACTTATGACCTATTCACTAGCTTGCCTTTCTTAAAAATAAAATAGGAGACCAGGCCAAATTAAGATTAATCAGCTGGAGAGAATGTAAATCTTCAGAGATGGAAAACAGAACTCTAGGTACAACCATTGTCCTTTTATTTTAAGCAGCTGCTGGACCCATATTTGTAACATGGGTTAAAGTTATAGAAGGTAAAATAAATAACTCCAAAAATTCTAAATATAATTTCTAATTTAAATAATAAATCTCTTGTGGAAGTAAGGTAAACAACCTCATGAATGTGTATACTCTTCATGTGAAGGGATGAGAATTTTTGTCCAGCTAATTAGACAATTAGTTGCAATTATTTATCATATACAGGAATGTGTGCTGGCTTTGCCACAATTCAGTGTTAGAAGAAACTTCAGGTTTTCCATAGTACAATCCATAAAAAATTTTATATTATCGCTGAGAAGTAATCAAGTAGACCCTGCTTAGAAACATCCAATAATATAGAGCTCAAAAGTGTGGAATCTATTAGATCATCACCATGCAATAGGTGATGTAGTGACTAGAGAGTTAGAACTGGAGTCAGGAAAACCTCAATTCAAATTTGAACTCATATCTTTACTAAATGTGTGATTCTGCATAAATCATTTACCTTTCATTTGACTCATTTTCCTCAACTGGAGATAACAGTAAAATCTACCTTCTAGAGTTGTTGTAAGGATCAAATGAAATAATATTTGTAAAGTGTCTAGCACATAATAGGCACTATATAATTGTTTATTCCCTTTCCCTACTATACAGTTAAAATTGTTAGGAAGTTTTTCTTGGCATTGATCTAAAAATCTCCCTCTCTCAAACTTGATCAATAAACATTATTTAAGTGCCATGTGCTAGGTATGCTCTTAGCTCTGCCCTTGGGAATCAATCAGAACAAATCTTATTCCTCTTTCTTTTTTAAAATTTATTTTATTCAGAATCTAAGAAATAAAACAAGGATTTCCATAACATAGAAGAATATTGAAAAAAATGAAGATAGTTGAAAACAGTCACTTTAACCTTTCACATTTTCTCTTTGCCCAATCCAATATCCTTAAGTCTTTCAACATAATTTCAACATTAATCTGTTTAGTTAGGGTCAGGAACTAAGAGTTCAACACCTTTCTTCTAAGGACCCTTTAGATATATAATATAATATATTAATATAATATAATATAATAATATAATAATCAGTCAAAAATTATTTACTATGCACCTACTTTGTGCCAGGCACATGCTAAGTATAGGGAATACAAAGAAAGGCAAAAGATAATCCTTACCCCTAGGGAGCTTATAGTCTAACAGGAGAGACAACATGCAAACAAAGTATATTCTGTGTATGTATACATACAATTTTTAATATATACTGTATATATAATTGATAATATAGTGCATCTATGAAATATATACATTATATATATATACAATATAAATTATAAATTGGAGGTTAAAAATAAAAGGAAGTTAACTGGCATTAAGGGAAAATCAAGAAAAGATTCTTGTATAAGGGGCAGCTAGGGCGCAGTGGATAGACCACCAGCCCTGAAGTCAGGAGGACCTGGGTTCAAATTTGGCCTCATACACTTAGCACTTCTAGCTGTGTGACCCTGGGCAAGTCACTTAACCCCAATTGCCTCAGCAAAAAACAAAAACAAACAGATTCTTGTATAAAATGGGATGTTGGCTGGGAAGTCAGAAGGCAGAAGTGAGAAGATTGGGCAAAAATCCAGTTAAAAAATCTGGAGTTTAGAGATGGAATGTCTTGCTTGAGGAATAGAAAGGAAGCCAGTGTTATTAAGATGTCACATTGTTGATTCGTTAGTTTTCAGTACACTAAAACCTCCAGATTGTCTTATCTTGCCTTACCTTCTCCATCCTGTAAGGGACACTAACTTCGCATATATAAAACAATTTACTTCATTCAAACTGCTATAGAGCAGTCAGGGAGTTTAGAAATTTTATGTCATATTGTTCTTACATCACCTAGTCTTCTATTGGTTACTAGATGTAGGAGCATCCCCCTGAAAGATTATGAACAAAAACTGAAGATGAGGATTTATTGGAAAGGCTTTTGTCACTATATTTCCTAATTTGGGTCTGTTCAAGTTTCTACAGAAAGACTCACTGCAGTGGTCACTGAGTTGATCTGATGAATATGTAAGAGCTCATTTTGCTTGAATAGTATGAATGAAAACAACAATGAATACATTTTATGAATTCCACCTTCAGTAAGATCTATCAAGTAACTACTCTGTGCCTAGCACTCATGCTAAAGGGAGATACAGTTTTGATAAAACACTATCATTTCTCTTAGGAAATTTTTATTTGTTGTTATTATATCTGTCTCTTTGTCATCCCTTGGACCTCATCTTAAGTAGATTAAGACAAACAGATTAATACTGACTTGCTCAAGATCCCACAGCTAGTAAGTATCCAAGGCTGGGTTTGAATTTAGGATCTTTCTGTCTTTGAACCAGACGCTCTATTCACTGAGCCACCTAGCTGCCTAGGAAACTTATACCCTATTTTATTTTATTTTAAGCATGGGACAATTGAATGAGAATTATGGTGTTGGTATTGCTAGGATATGGATATTGGAAATGAAATGAGATACAAAGAATCCTTACATCATTTTTTCCATACCTTGGTGCCAATGTAGAAATAGACTCTATAGAACCCTAAACCTTTGAGGGAATCATGAGTCAGTATGTGCAAAATGCATTATGCTTCTTAGATAAAAGGTGTGGTACAACTAGAGATAATGATTACAGGCTAATCCCATGATGAGATAACTAATATGTAAAACTCCAAATTTTCAAAATCCTTTGCCCTACATAAAACCCATCATTGAGGTCCTTTATACTTCTGTTCCTTTATAGAACACTGTTGTTCCTCCAACCCCTGCCAATGAACTTTTCTTCATCCTTTTTTTTGCCCAATCATTCCAATTATGTCTGGCTTTTTGTGACCCCATTTGGAGTTGTCTTGGCAAAGATCCTGGGATAGTTTGTCATTTCCTTTTCCAGTTCATTTTATAGATGAGGAAACTGAGGCAAGCAGGGTGAAGCGACTTGCCCAGGGTCATACAGCTAGTAAGTGTCTGAGGCTGGATTTGAACTTGGGTTGTCTTGACTCCAGCCATGGTACCAAGAAAACAAAAGAGCAAACCACTCCAAAATATTCACCAAGAAAACTCCAAATGGGGTCACAAAGAAGCAGATATGACTGAAAACAAGTGAACAATGTTCTCTCACCCCAGGATCAGCTTATTATATTTAAAGACACATTTAAATAAAGTTATAACAAATTCTCTTTCTTTAATTACTCCTTAAGGTGGCATTTCCACCACATATGGAAATGCCTAATATTGTATCTAAGTTTATAATTATAAATCATTATTCAAAATACTAAATTTTGCTTTATATATAATATCTGCTAGGGGTCTTTAATCATACCTAATGTTTAAAATGACAGCAATTTGCAAAGCACTTTACATATGTCCTCTCATTTGATCATCACAACAATCATGGGTGGTAAGTACTGCAATCTCATTATACAAATGGGGAAACAGAGGCCCAGAGAGCCTAAGGGTAGGGTCACTCAGCTAGTAAGCTGGATTCAAACTCAGTTCTTCCGTAGTATGTCTAGCACCCTTTCCATTATACCACATTGCCTCTAAAAAAATTATAATTTAATATATTAATACATTAATTATTTGATTTGCAAATTTAATTAATATATTATATAATGATAAAAGATTATATAATAATTATTATAAAATTTATAAAAAAATATTTTTTTTTTTGCTGAGGCAATTGGGGTTAAGTGACTTGCCCAGGGTCACACAGCTAGGAAGTATCTGAGATCAGATTTGAACTCAGGTCCTCCTGACTTCAGGGCTGGTGCTCTAACCACTGTTCCACCTAGCTGCCCCAAAAATAAAATTTAAAATAAAAATTTAAGTTAAAAATAAAAATCAAACTATAATACTATTACATTGTTTTTGAGAAAATATTTCTCTATCTGATATTTTGCTTTCTCTTTACATTTGTCTTATCCCAGGTAAGGGATAGGGGACTCCAAAATCTCTTCTCACAAAAAGATCAAAACTTCAGAGTCAGTCAAGAAAGAATTAGTGTTACTATAGCCCAAGACTTAGAGAGAAATATGAAAGTTTGCTTCCAAATCATGAACTGTTGCTTATCTTTCATTCTTGAAGAGGACCATGACATCAGGGAGGTGATGCCATAACATGCAAGTGAATGGATTTAAGTGAGGGAAGGCTGTGCATGTCATGCCATTACCTCCCTGATGTCATGGTCCTCTTCCAGAATGAAGGACAAATAACAATCTCTGTGAGTAGAGCTGGCCCACAAACTGGAACAGGTAATTTGGGAAAAGGAAGTGTTAGTGAATAACTAACTATATTATTCTGCCTCCAGAGTAGAAAATTCATTCTATTATATTCCCTATATTATGAATAGACTCTGACTTTCCAATTTTGTTCTTAGGCAGGGCTTCTTAATGGGTACTATGAACATATTATTTAACAAAAAAAATTTTGATAACTGCATTTCAGTATAATTTCTATATATAATTCTATATATTTTTAAACTTTATCTGTGAAGGAGGCTTATGACAAAGGGGTCTGAGATGAAAATAAACAGATAAGCCAATAAACAAATGAACGAATGAATGAATGATTAAATAAATAGAAGATTAAGAACCCCTACTGTAGGGAATTCCAAGACTGGTCTACTTCTAGCTGAACGAGAAGTGAGAGAAGTTATAAAAGTTAATGTGCTTGTTTCTGGTCCTTTCCCAGAAGTTCTAGCAGAGTAAATGAATCTCCCCAATTGCTAGTTATTGGGTCTGAAGGAGCTTATGGTAATCAGCTCAACATCTGGAGGTCAGTACCAATGGCATTTGGGTTTTATTTACTAGCTGTAAGAGTCCTATTAAATGTGACATGAGATGTTGTTGTAGACTTACAGGGTATTTTCTGTTGAAGTCTCTCTTCATTGACTTGGTTAAGCAATTTTCCTTTAACAGATTAATCAATCAGCAAATATTTTATTAAAGATTTACATTGTCAGATTTTGGGGGGGGGTTACAAATACAAGGAATGAAATAATCTCTATCTTCAAAAAGCTTCCATCCATTTAAGTACATATGCATTTTTTGTTGTCATTCATTTTAGTGTTATCTAAATCTGCATTATCCATTTGAGATCTTCTGGATAAGATACTAAAGTGATCAGTATCTTTGCCAAGAAATCAGCAAATGAAGTCACAAAGAGTCAGTCACAACTGAGCATATAAAAATACAGAATAGAAATTCACATATATACAAATGTATATATTTATGGGTATATGTATCTATATATACTTAGGCCAGGTAACATAGAACATAGTTGGGAAAGATGAGCACAAGTATTTGAAGGAGAGAAGAAAAGATGGCGCCTGAGCTATAGTTTATTTTAGTTTAGTTTTTTTAGGAAGTTAAGAATAAATGCCTTGCCTAGATTCATACAACTAGTAAATATAAATGCCCGAAATCGTGTTTTGAATTGAGGTCCTCCTGACTCCAGGACTAATCCTCTAACCACTGAATCATGTAGCTGCCTCCTGATTTTTGGTATGAAGAAGGAAACTCTATGAGGTGAAGGTAAGGAAGAAGGGCATTCCAGAAATAGGGAATTATTAAGGGATAGAGACAGGAGATAGAATGACGTGTAACAAACACAAAAAAGGTATGAAAATCTATTTCCTTTACTATTTCCTAAGTGACCTTGGTTTACTTGTTTTCTGTATTTCTGTTCCATAATATGAGAACTCTTTATTCTCAATAGCTAAAATTGCTATTTAAAGAAATCACTCTCAAGCACCAGCTCTGAAGTCAGGAGAACCTGAGTTCAATTCTGGTTTCAGATATAACACTTCCTAGTTGTGTGACCTTGGATAAGTCACTTAACCCCAATTGCTTCAGCCAAAAAAAAAAATCACTCTCTTTCCTACTTCCTTATACCATTTATATGGTACTTGAAGAATTATTATTAGATCTCAGAGGACATCTGGTTCAAAATTCTCATTTACATATGAGGAAACTGACTAATAATGGAATATTAAGAGATATTTTTCACACCATGAAGTGTGAAAAAATAATAAAGGTTAGATTTATAAGAAGAAAATAATCATCTTGAGATTCAACATGTTAAAAAGTCTTAAAATTAGTAACACTCTACTCAGGTCATCAGTCTAACACTTATTTTAGTGACAACTTTACTAAGGTATTTCCTCTTTATTGAATGTTTTGTTACTAATATTATATGGAGAAATACTGGGACTGCTTTTTACTTTAAGCATCTCTACATTTTGTCCCAAAGTTGAGATAGTTATCAACAAATATTAAGATCAAATGGAAAAAGCATGAAAAGATGGGTTTTCTATCTTTTTTTTAATCATGTGAATTTGGTTGGCCCCAGTTACAGAAGTGTTGAAGAAAAAAAATCCATATAAACAGATTATACTATAGGGCTGGAAGGGACTTATGGGATCAAGAACTAGCAAATTCCTTAAAAGGCCTCTTATTTAACATTCTTTGAAAATATATATGGGTGACCCAAACTAATTTACTTATTTAGTGCTATACCAATCAAACTCCCAAGAAATTATTTTACAAATCTAGAAAAAATAGTAGCAAAGTTCATCTGGAAGAACAAAAGGTCAAGAATTTCAAGGGAATTAATGAAAAAAAAAAAAGGCTGATGAAGGTGGCCTTGCTGTACCAGATCTAAAACTATATTATACAGCAGCGGTCATCAAAACCATTTTGTACTGGCTAAGAAATAGAGTAGTCGATCAGTGGCATAGGATAGAATCACAGGACAAACTAAGTTATAACTATAGCAATTTAGTGTTTGATAAACCCAAAGACCCCAGCTTTTGGGATAAGTACTCACTATTTGACAAAAACTGCTGGGAAAATTGGAAACTAGTATGGAAGAAATTAGGGCTTGACCCACACCTAACACCACATACCAAGATAAGATCTAAATGGGTTCATGATCTGGATATAAAGAGTGATATTATAAATAATTAGAGGGACATAGGATAGTTTACCTCTCAGACCTGTGGAGATGGAATAAATTTATGTCCAAAGAAGATCTGGAACTCTTAATTGAACACCAGATAGATAACTTTCACTATATTAAGTTAAAAAGTTTCTGCACAAATAAAACTAATGCAGACAAGATTAGGAGGGAAGCATCAAATTGGGAAATCATCTTTACATTTAATTGTTCTGATAAAGGCCTCATTTCTAAAATATATAGAGAATTGTCTCATATTTATAAGAATTCAAGCCATTCTCCAATCGATAAGTGGTCAAAGGATATGAACAGACAATTTTCAGATGATGAAATTAAAACTATTTCTAGTCATATGAAAAGGTGCTCCAAATCACTATTGATCAGAGAAATGCAAATTAAGACAACTCTGAGATACCACTACACACCTGTCAGATTGGCTAAAATAACAGGAAATAATAATGACGAATGTTGGCGGGGATATGGGAAAGCTGGAACACTAATACATTGTTGCTGGAACTGTGAACGGATCCAGCCATTCTGGAGAGCAATTTGGAGCTATGCTCAAAAAGTTATCAAACTGTGCATACCCTTTGACCCAGCAGTGTTTCTATTGGGCTTATATCCCAAAGAGATCTTAGAGGAGGGAAAGGGACCCACATGTGCTAGAATGTTTGTGGTAGCTCTTTTTGTGGTGGCTAGAAACTGGAAACTGAATGGATGCCCATAAATTGCAGAGTGGCTGAACAAATTATGGTATATGAATATTATGGAATATTATTGTTCTGTAAGAAATGACCAGGAGGATGATTTCAGAGAGGCCTGGAGAGATTTGCATGGACTGATGCTGAGTGAAATGAGCAGACTCAGGAGATCAATGTACACGGCAACAACAATATTACATGATGACCAATTCTGATGGACATGGCTCTCTTCAAAAATGAAATGTTTCAAACCAGTTTCAATTGTTCAGTGAAGAAAGCCATATACACCCAGAGAGAGGGATATGAAATGTGGACCACAACATGACATTCCCATGCTCTCTATTGATGTTTGCTTGCATTGTTTTTCCTTTCTCTGATTTCTTTTCTTGTAAATACGATTTTTCTTGCACAAGATAAGTGTGGAAATATGTATAATATATTCGATTTGTCAAGTATTTTAACATAATTAACATGTAGTGGACTTCCTGCTATCTAGGGGAGGGGTGGGGACTAGAGGGGAAAAAATTTGTAACAGAAAGCTTTGTAAGGGTCAATGTTGAAGAATTACCCATACATATGTTTTGCAAATAAAAAGTTTTAATAAAAAAAGAAAATATATATATGGGTGTATATATGTGTATATATGTGTGTATATGTGTATGCATGTACATACATAAATTCTCCCAATGCATGTTCAAACATTTTTAACATTATAAAAAAAGTTTTGAGTTCCAAATGCAATCCCACCCTACCTCCCTTTTTTCTTCCCTGAGATGGTAAGCAATCCAAAATAGGTAATATATATACAATCATAAAAAATTTCCATTAGTCATTTTTGCAGAAGACTCAAGTTTTTAAAAAAGAATGAAAGAAATTGAAAAATAGCATACTACTTTTTAATAAGAGAAACTGAGACCCAAATTGAGAAACAAAGTTGCCAAGGTAGGACAAGTCATGTGTAGAATCAAGATTTTAATAAAGACCTCCTAACACAAATAAAGTGCTCTTTTCCATTATGTCATTCGCTGTGAAATCTTTTTCAGTTCCTCCCTCTGCACAAAGAAAGATGAATAACAAATTACACTATTTTTTAAACTGCCTAGGAGGGCTTCTTTTACATTCCTTTGGGAAACATCATTGAAGTTTTTGGTAACCTGTAAATAGGACAAGGAACAACATTGTTCATATTACCAACAGAGTAGTGATGTCTTCCATATTGATGGAAATTAAATTGAAAGTCATTTATTCAGCACCACATTCACATTATTCAGTACCTGAAGCATATAAATTCTGTCCTAAAGTTTTCTTTTTTACCTTATTATGATATAGTTGCTAGAAAGCTGTTACAACAGATCACAAAATCTGGAAGATTCTACCCACTAAAAAGGACTTGAGATGGACCTAATAATAAATTGTGAGCCTGTTTTCTAAGGGAAGGAAATATAAATGATGTAAAAAAATTATATCAATTAAAATATGAAAAAATAAATTAAAGATTGTTAAAGTATTGATTTTGTACATGTCTTTGGGGCAGACATCATAAAAAGTAGAATTGTATGAATTTTAGACTTAGGATTTTAGAAATCAATTAATTCAAGTTGAAGAAACTGAAGTCTAGAGGGAAATAAATTGTCTGAGATTAGGCGATTGGATGGCTAGTAGCAGCCATTGCTCTTTTCCAGGGAGCTAATAAACACAATTCTAGTCTTCTAGGAAGTTATAGTCAAGAGTAAGTGTATCAAGTAAATTCTTTCCATTGTGAATGTCAAAGTTTCCAACATAACACACTACATACATGTAACAAAAAAAAAAAAACAGGCTAACCAGTCACCATCTGGAATATGATGATACTGCTTAGAATCTAAGTCCCACAAAATTGATGAGGTCAAATATAACTAAAATAGAAAACAAAATACTATACAAACATATGAATTAAATTAATAAATACCTAGCTCTGTACCAACAGAGAATAAATAAATACTGTGCTAAATGACAGGAATCTATAAAATGATCTGATTAGAAAGGCTAGAGTCAAGGGAAATTCCAGCGGAAACTCAACATCCAAACCAAAAAGTAGTTTATAATTTAATCTCCCAGGAAACCATAAGGGAGTTATGGATTGTGTATGTTTTCCCACATAACCCAGGATCAGTCTTTTGGATTAGAAAGTCTTCATTTCTTTAAACTATTTTATTTTTTAGTAAATAGACCATCAAGGCTTAAACTGAAACTAAACAAAAATCCTCATTACTCAGTGCTAAGAATATCATCTTAATTCTCTTATTCACACAAATATACTCAAAGCTCAATAGAGTGTTTGCTTTTTTTTTAAGCCTTCCTTGGTTTCACTTTGCTATTTATTTTCTGCTTTTTTACTGAGATATAGATTTCTAGGCATAAATATTGCATTAAATTGTATGATATTGATATTTCTATATTCATAAAAAGCTAAGAAACTAGGTTTTATTAAATAAAGAGATTTACAGTTTTTACCTGCTATTCCCATTTGTGGCTATCTATCTTTCAATTAACTAGTATTATAATTGTCATTTATGCTATAAAAATAACAATGGTGTGACATACTAAGCTTAAAATACTATGTTTTTTTCCAAAAAAATTATATTTGTTAGCATCAAGATATTACTCTTATAGTTAGGGACCAGTTATTATTTTAATTTTATTTTGAGGGATATAGTTCATTAATCTGGATCCCTACCCTGAAAAAAACCTCTGGGGAAATAGGAAAAGAGTGCATGGGATTTCAGTCCCCTTTCCTTCAGGCCTGAAATTCTTCCCTCAACTTTCCTTTTGTTTTTACCCTTGCAAGGAAGAATAGCATTATAATTAGAGAAACTATGTATAAAAATATTATGACATTAGCCTTTTAAATAATCAAAACAATAAGAATTTTATATATGTAATGTATTATGCATATATATATATACATATATATGGTATTGTGAGTATGTATAGTGTGTGCAGTGTTTTAAGGCTTACAAAACTTTTTTTTTAATTAAAGCTTTTTTATTTTCAAAACATATGGATGGATACTTTCTCAACATTGACTCTTACATAGCCTTGTGTTCTGAATTTTCCCCTCCTTCTCCCTACCCCCTCCCCTAGATGACAAGTAATCTAAAATATGTTATACTTGTTAAAATAAATGTTAAATCCAATATATACATACAATTATCTTGCTGCATAAGAAAACTCGGATCAAAAAGGAAAGAAAACAAGTAAGAAAACAAAATCCACCTAACAACAACAAAAAGAGTGAGAATGTTATGTTGTGATCCACACTCAGTCCCCACAGTTCTCTCTCTAGGTGTAGATGACTCTCTTCATCACAAGATCATTGCCGGGTACAATGATCTCCCGGTTCTGCTCATTTCACTCAGCATCAGTTCATGTAGGTCTCTCCAGGCTTCTCTAAAATCATCCTGCTGATTGCTTCTTATAGAACAATAATATGGTTTACAAAACTCTATACAAATATTGCTTCATTTTATCCTTGCAACAAGTCTGTGAGGTAGTTTTCATCATTTTCCCTATTTAACAGATAAGCATAATGAGGCTGAGAGATGTTAAATGCTTTACCTAGGGACATCTGAGGCAAAATTTGTTAACTCAGGCTTTTCAGGACTTCGGGGCCAACATTCTATCCCCGCCACTACCTAGTTACCTCTGCTCTATACCTTTATACCTGTTGTGCTATTAGGTTATACAATGCAAAAGTAAATCACGAAACAGATCAAGGACCACAAATACCTATGAATTTTGTCTTTTTAGCAAGTTTAAGAAGTGCAAAAAATATGATGTATATACATGCATGCATGTATACACATATATACATATAGAATCATTTGCATAATACATATGTGTGTATGTGTATCTTGTATATATTTTGACCTAGTGCAGAAGTAGAGAATCAATTGTTTCTTTTGGGAAAACACATGTGGTACAGTGATCCATTTAGCCATTTTCTGGGGTATTAAATGGAGTACTCACATTCTACAAAGAAAAAATACAACTTCCTAAAACAGAGAATATGCTATGTCCTATATAAATGGATGCCTCTGAAAATATACCTTTTAGCTATTAATGTGCTCATTTAAACAGACTTAATTCTGTATATTTCATATTCAAAAAAACATTGATTGATACATGTATGTCCAGAGGAGGACAAGCAGTTTGGTAAAGACTCTGGAAACGATCCTATGAGAAATAAAGGAATGAACTAGGAATGCCTTCTGTTCATTAATACCTGAACTCTACCTTTAGACTCATCTGTTTTTCCTTCTTTTCTGACATCTTCCAATCATTGGGAACCCTTCACTGAGATCTTTCCTGGAATCGTCATTTTAGGAAGGTTTCCTGCCATGCTTTACCTTAGGAAAGAATATTACAACTCTCATGAAATATCCAAGGGATTTGGGCTTCATGTAAAAGAGGAAAGAGTTATTTGTGGATATATAATATATATATATATATATATATATATATATATATATAAAGAGAGAGAGAGAGAGAGACAGAGAGACAGAGAGACAGAGAGACAGAGAGACAGAGAGAGAGAGAGAGAGAGAGAGAGCATACCTTGGATTTAGTAGAGAAAGTAAAAGGAGGTAGATTTGAGCTTAATATTAGACAGAATTTTCTGACAATAAAGGAAACCTAATAGTGGAATAGATTCTCTGATTTCCCTTTGATAGTAAATTTTCCACCCCTAGAGTTATTTCAAGTGGGGATTTCATGACTTTTTGTCCATGATACTATGAAAGAGCATTCAATACCACAGTTCTCACCCTAGGGTACATATAACCCTTAGGCAGGCGGTGTGTAAGAAGCTTGTGAAAGGAATAGAGGGAGCAAATGGCAAATAACTATATTTTGCTATTGAGACACTCCCAAAGTAATATTTTCAGTGTGGAAAAAAAATGGATTAGAGGAAGAATAAAGAGGCAAGGATAGGATAGGAAAGCTAGAAATATTATGCTATAATACTATATCATACCATAATAATTCTTATTATAATATTATTATACTATAATACTATATCTGAAAAAAATGAAAGGCAGTTGAAGGACTAATTCTCATTTACCAAAATAATAATGAAAATGATAATGATTAAAATAATAATAGCTAGTGTTCATATTCAGTTTCCAAAGTGCTTTATATAATTTATCCCAATTGATCTTCATAAGTCAGAGATGTAGGTGCTATCCCCATGGCACAGATAAAGGAAGTGAGGCTAAAAGAGTGTGACTCACTTGAGATCACACTGAGATAATATCTGAAAAAGTATTTGAACTCAGGTCTGATCTCTGTGTCCACAGACTATCTACTATGCCACTTAACTGCTTCAAAACTCGATGAATGAGATTTGGATCCCTAATTTTTTAAAATATTGAGTTAGGAAAAAAATCAGCAACAATGTACCTAAGTAAAAATGAACTGTGATCTCCACAATATCTAAGGATTTCAAATTCATTTCCAATGAATGAATTTAACACAATTTAAGTATGCATCTAGATGAATACACTCTTTTCTTAATGTGTTCACAAGTCTTTAATTTCATTTATTCCAATTTATTTTTGTGAATTATGATCCTTAGTCATTTTCTTAATCAAATTTAAAGCAAGAAAGAAACGGTACACTGTGAACCAGAATCTTATGATTGTCCCTTAGGTATAAGTAGTTAAAATAATAGTATTAGGGAAAGAAACTTGATAAAAAGGAAATGATTCAGGCAAGTTCAAGCTCCACATAATGCTGACTAGTAATATGCTCTTCAAAGAGAAATGGAGTAGAGAGTTTAACTAAACATGTCCTAGGACAGATGAAAGTTGTTCAGTCATTTTAATTGTATCCAACTCTTTGTGACCCTATTCTTGGCAAAATATTGGAATGGTTAGCCATTTTCTTCACTAGCTACTTTTACAAATGAGGAAACTGAGGCAAAAGTTAAGTAACTTGAGCCAGGTCACACAGCTAGTAAGTGTCTGAGACCAAATTTAAATCCAGATCTTCCTGACTCTGGGTCTAGTGCTCTAACCACAATACCAACTAGCTCCTCATAACTAAAAGTAGTAGTTGAGAAAGAATTCTACCAACATAAGTGTGGGAACCATCCAAGAGCAAATATCTAGATTTCTGCTAACCTCTGAACTTGGATCAGTTTCATTATCAATGTGGGGTGCTTGCTACCATGTTACCGATCCCAATCTATCTGTGCCTTCTCAACCTACACAACTCTTGTCCATGTCCAACCAAAAGTTCTTCAAAGGGGATATTAGCTAAGTTTCTGGAAAACTTCTTCAAATTCTGACATTGTGTGGGTTTCATTGGAAGATGTAGTCTGCTTATTATTCATACAGACTCATGCTGCATTAATAGCCCATCCTTTAAGCAACTAAACTAAATTTCCAATCACTGAGGAAAAAAAAGTCAATTATTAATGTGTCTTCCTTCTTATTTATATTCTTGATGACTTAGAGAGGAGCTGTGTCCAGTGGCCAGATATAGATCAGAATGACTGGAGATGGCCCTGGATGCAGTAGGAGATCTTGGCCCTTTTAAGCTAAGATCTTCAAAGTCTCAATTTAATTTATTTATTTTATTTAGATCATCCAACACCATGTTAGCAAAAAGAGAGCCTGTAGAAAGACAAACTGGATTAGACATTTGTGTTCTGATATCTTCCAATAACTATACTTCTTAGTGTTTCAGATTTCCCATTTGTAAGATGGAAGGGTGGACAGAAATAGAAGTGTGTTGATTGACAACTAGGCTCCAAAACATGAATTGGTTGCTATGTTTCTATTACAGATGAGGAAAGAGGAGCATTGGGAAATCAAGGAGTCTGCTTAAGAACAAAGAAATAGAGAGAGAGCCACTGGAGAGATAATTTAACTCAATTCTCTCATGTTACAGTTAAAGAAACTGAGTCCTACAGAGATTAAGTAACTTCCTGAAAGTCACACAGATTTTTAAGTATCAGAGGCAAAAATTAAACCCAAGTCCTTTCATGGGTTTTTGGTAATGGTTTTTAGTTTTTTTTTTGTTTGTTGTTGTTGGTTGCTTTCTTTTTTTTAAGAAACCATATATTTTTTTTTGCCTGAGTTGGTAATACAAAATGAAAGCAAATACAACTTCTTGAAAATTGCCTTGCACTTTATAGAGTCTGATTTTTAAAAACTATTTTAACAAATGAATTATAAAATCAAGGAAATAAAGCCCTATCCACCTTTCAAATTCTTTTCCCCTCCTGTTCAGCCTGGTAAAAGAAGCCTCAAGTGCTATCTTGGCACATGACAGGGAATCCATAACTATTTGTTTAATTGAATAGAACTGTTCTCCAATAGGCATTTCCATCTCTTCCTCTGCCTGTTTTCCCAAGAGAGCACAGAATGCAGCCCTGAACTCTTCAGGTCAGTCCATCCTGTTCTGTCACTTCGACTTGGTCTCTGAGAAGAGAGTGACTAGAGCTTTTCTGAGACCAGGATAATCTAATGCTGAGAATTAATCACAAGTCAATATACTTCAAAGTTAGTGTCTCATTATGATGAATGGGGAAAAGTTCATCTCCCTCAGTGCCTCTTCTTCAGGTTGAAATGATTTTAGCATGAAGGTTGTCTTTATAACCCGAAGGCCCGGAAACACTTTAAACCTGAATTGGCCTAGTCCCAGAGACTATAGCAGAGTCCACTGGGATAACTTCAATCTGCAGGTTTTCCCCAGCAGCGAAGATATATTTTATCTTATAATTGAAAAATAGATTTGATTTCTATCCCATTGTGTTATACCCTCCCCTCAGGTCTTGAAGCTGAAAGCTCTATGAGGGGGAAAGGAGGGGGGAAACTGTTCTAATTCTGTTGTAAGAGAACTGAATAGATATTTGTAGCTTGATACTGAGAGATTTTCAAAATGTATGTCAATGACCATTTTTAGATAAGTAACAGAGTTAACGTAAAGGGATGAGGGACTGGGGAAATGCAGACAAAATTATGGCCCTGAAGATCTCCTTGTATGGGAAGTCCATACTTCATTGAGCAAATTCCTTCTTATTCAAAAACCTCCATTTCTGATCCCAAAAGGCAACTCTCCATTGAACAAATTGCCTAGGCTCATCATGAAAGAAGAACTAGGACAAAATTAGTCGTAAAAAGAAGAGTTCCTATAAAACAATCCACCTTTTCATTTAATTGTATAATTTATAAGTTGTCATATTAAATAATATAAGCATAGTTTAACAAGTTAAATTCATAGCCTAGGCTAACATTGCTGTTTCACGTTCTTGGATGGATTAATATCTGGCAGATGCCCTAGATGTACTTTTTGAGAGGGAGTATGATGTAATGAGTAGCATGTTGGACAAGGAATCAGGAAGACTGGGTTTGAAGTCAAACTCTAAGTATCTGGGTGAGCCTTGATTTCCTTAGTTGTAAAATTAGAGCGATGATCCCTATGACATATCCTTCCAGAGGCGCTGTGAAGCTCCAATGAAAGTGTATATATAAAACTTTCTATGTAAATTTTAGCAGTTATTATTATTGTTGTATTGGATGCCATTTATAAAGCTTCATGTGCTGAAAGCATGGCAACTAAAAACCATGTAATCCTATTTCAAGGAAGGATAGACATGTGGTCCCTTTACTAGAACTCTTTCAGCTTTACTAGAAAGCTGAAATGTTTTACTGTCAACACTTCTTTTCTCATTTTTACATATGGTTTATATGGGCATAGAATTGGCAAAGTGGCAAGATCACATGAGGTGGTACTGGTATAAAGAAGACAAGCTCTTTCAATTTTTCCCTTTTTCCTCCTTTAATCATTAGTAAAGAATATTTAAGGTCATAATTCCCATGATAAACCTCTGTTTTAGATAATTTGCTTTGAAATAGTTTAGGGGAAAAAAAAGAAGAGAAACTTTGTTGAGATATTACTAATTAAAATACAAATATTTATAAGACTTTTAAAGGGCTTTCAGTTTCAAGAATGCTTCTATTATTATTATAATTATTAACATTAATATAACATTAATGGGCAGGTTGGTGGCAAAATGAATTGAGAGTTGGGTCTTGTGGCAGGAAGACCTAAGTTCAAAGCAGCCTCAGACCTTTACTAGCTGTGTGACTCTGGGAAAGTGACAACTTCTGTTTGCCTCAATTTTTCATCTGTAAAATAGAAGTAATAATGGGACTTAATTATCTCCAATGGTTATTGTGAGGATCAAATGAAATAATTGCAGATGATAATAGCACAATATGTGGTACAGAGTAAGCACTATATAAATGTTATCTGTGAGCTACTATTATAGTCATTAATATAATAATAAATAGTAACCAAAAAACCTCATTACTCTTTCACATTCATTTTGCAAATATAAAGTAGGCCTTAAAGAGAAAAATGAAACTTGAACAATACTGCCATTGTCCCACTAAATTTTAGAACTAAGAGATGCTTTAGAAGTCCTCCTAGAAGTCCTGCTTATTTTACAGAAGAGGAAACAGAGTCCCAAAAAGTTTAAGTGAGATACTCAAGATCATATAGCTAATTAACTATAGATCTAGGATTGAAAATTAGATTACTTGACTAAGGATACTTCTTACTAATATCACTTAGTGCTAAATTAAAGCTTCCTGTGCCTAAAGATATGGTGCTTTTCATTATGAAGAACATTCAATTTAAATATAATGGCTTCAAAGAACAATGACATTGCTGGTAGAGTTGTGAACTGATCCAATCATTCTGGAAACAATTTGGAACTGTACCCAAAGGTCTACAAAACTGCATATTTTTTGATCCAGCAGTGTCTGTACTAGGATACAGTATCTGTATCCCAAAGAAATCATTAAAGAGGGAAAAGGATTCACATATGCAAAAATGTTTGTAGCAGTTCTTTTTGTGGTGGCAAAGAATTGGAAAGTGAGTGGATGCTCATCAATTGGGGAATGGCTGAATAAGTTATGGTATATGAAGGTAATGGAATACTATTGTTATATAAAAAATTATGAACAAGCTAATTTTAGAAAGGCCTGGAAAGATTTACATGAATTAATGCTGAATGAAACAAACAGAAGCAGGAAAACATTGTACACAGCAACTGCAAGATTGTGTGATGATCAACTATGATGAACTTGCTTCTCAGTGATCCAAGGCAATCCCAATAAATTCATCCAAATAAACAGAGAACTATGGCAACTGAATGTAAATCAACACATACTATGTTCATTTTCTTTCTTTTTCTTCTGTTTGTTTTTCTCTTATGGTCTTTCCTTTTTGTTCTGATTTTTCTCTCCCAACATGATTCATAAGGAAATATGTAAAAAAAATTATTGAATGTACATGTATAACCAAAAAAAGATGTTTCTACATATAACTAGGGGGAGATGCAAAGGACAATGATATCTTCAAAACATTTTTTACATTGAAGGTATAAAATTTTTGTTTTACTTCCATATTCAAAGTTCATCTCTCCATTGTGGCACATGGTGACATAGCTTCTGAGATTCTAATCAAGATCAAAGGATTATAGATCTTAAGTTGAAAGGGAATGCAGATTTAATTAAACTCCCTCATTTTACAGATAAAATAGGTTCACACTGGCAATTAGAAGTAGAATTTGAACATGTCTTTACTTCCAGATTATTCTATGCTACCCTTGTATGCTACCCCAATATTTTGAAAAACATGTGATGTATGCCTCAGATACTTATTAGATGTGTGATCTCTGGCAGCTCACTTAACCTCTCTCTGTCTTAATCCACTGCAGAAGAAAATGGCAAATGACTCCTGATTTTTTGCCAAGAAAACCATAGTCCATAGACAATATGATCCATGGGGTCAAAAAGAGTTGAACATGACTAAATGACCAAACAACAATAATGCTAGGGGTTATTATAGCCTTTAGAACTCTACAATCAAAACCAATAAACTGTTTCCATCTAGTGTCTAAGGTTTAAGTCACTGCACAGTTAAAATAAATTAGTTTGACTGAAAAAAATGAATAGAATATATAAATGAAATTTTTCTTCAGTCCTTGCCTAATAACTCCCAGCTTTTTCCCTCTTCAACTGGCTGAAATTCTGAAACACTATAAAGTTAATCTTTTTACTTTTTCTTTGGAGCCTGGAAAGTTTCCCACTTTGATTACACTGTATTGGAGGATATATGACTCTTAAATCATAACAGAGTTGGAAACAATTTGGCAAGAGAAATATAAGACAAAACTTGAAGGTAAGTACAAAAATTTTATCAGCTGCCAAAACATTTATCAGTCTTTCCTCTCTTTCAGTTTCATTGTCAACACAAAGCAGATAGCAATATACACACAACCAGCACCTCTTACAACTTGTCTACAATAAAATTTCCCTAGCCTGGGACTATGTGGGTGTCTGCAAGGCATGTAACTGAGGATAATATTCAAATTTTCTTTATACAATCTCTAGTACATAGAAAAAACTCAATAAATATTTCTAGGAGTCTTTAGATTAGTGCCTCCTTGAGGGATCTGTCTTTTGCCTCTTTATATCCCTGGTGCCTGGCACATAGTAGGTGCTTAATAAATATTGATTGATTTGATGAGAAGAAGCACTGATATAGGAAATTCAATATGGTATCATGGAAAGGGAAGAATACTTGAAGTTAAAGGATCTGGAGGATTCTGATTCTGCCATTTTCTATCTGTGTGGCATTGGGTAAGTTACTTGCACACACTCAGTTTCTTCATCTGGAAAATGAAGGGGCTGTACTACAAGATATCTAAGCTTCCTCTTGGCTTTATATCCTACTTCCACAAAATGAGATTAAGGTATGAATATATACTTCTACTTTCTGCACATGCAAAATTACTTTGGAAAGTCTATTATGGATTCTAGCTTTACACAAGTGAATTATATATCTATAATATATATTGCATATTTTCATGTGAATATCTGTAGATGTGTACATACATGTACCTGTATATATATATATATATGCATATACATATATAGATGCATGTGCATATATTATATATATGTCTACACACCCTTATTACCTATTGAAATTTGAAGAAAACATTAAAAATGCCATATTGCTTATTGGGTCAATTTTTATAAGCAATAAAAGACAATACTGTAACATTATATTCTCCTACAAATGGACCTTGAAGTCCATTTGCTTGGAGGCTCAAGAAGGGGAACATATCTTCTCATTGATCATTGATCTAAGTATCCTGCTTTTATAGAGGAGAAAAATCATCATTTGTAGCCAGCCAAAGGACATAGCTCTGGGAAGGCATGGCTAAGACATGAAGGTGATACCTACTCAGCCAGCCAGATCAGCAAAAAAAATTTTTGACACTCAGTTCCAGGAGAAGCATCATAACCAGACTGCCTTATCATCCTTTTCCCAAGATGACCAATTGAACAATGGAATTTCAAAGCCTGAATAAGTATGCCCATTCACTGAGAGAGTGAGTACCATGAACTCTGTCTTCTAACTTTATGACTGCATTGCTTCTCTTATCATTTTATTAGCTGAAAAGAAATTGAATTACACTCAAAAGAACAGATTCCAACAAGCAAACGAATACCTTTGAATAAACTGGATATGAATGAAGGTAGACTACTCCTACTTTCTAGAAATCTCCACTTTAGAAAGAGAAAGCTCCAAGTGAGGGATTCTTAATCTCTTCTATGTTATTGACTCCTTTGTCAGTCTAGTGGAGCATATTCTCTAGTGGAGCACTTCTTAGACTAACATTTTCCAGTGAATAATTTAAAATACATAGGATTCCAAAGGAAATCAATTATAGTGAAATATCTGTCTGCCTATTTATCAATCAGTCTGTCTATCTGCTATCTATCTATCTCTGTCTGTCTATCATCTTTCTATCTATTTATCTATCTCTATCTATCATCTACCTTTTTATACTTCTAGCCATCATCTATCTGTCTGTTTTTCTATCTATTTGTACAAGTTCACAGAACCCAGGCTAAGAATCTCTACAAATTCTTTGAAGTGGACCTAGGTGGCATAGATAGTAAGCTAGAGTTGGAATCAGAAACAAGTAAAATAAAATCCCATCTCACTTATTGGTTAGCTGTACAACCTTTGGTATCTCTAAGTCTCAGTTTATTTGTCTGTAAAATGAAAATAATGATAGAATTCCTTTCAATCAACAAGCATTTATTAAGCACCTATCTACATACCAGTTTCTGATACTAAAAAAGAAAAGAAAAGAAAAGAAAAAAACATTTGTAATGTGAAATTCAAATGAGAAAAGTACTTTGCAAATTTGAAAACACTTTTAAAATGTCTATTATTATTATTAACATTGTGGAAGGATACATGTTTTCTAACCTTTCTTAAAAGGGTAGATGGAAACTGTTGATAGTATAAAATATTTGGGAATTTATCTGCCAAGAGATAGTCAGGAACTATATGAACTAAACTACAAAACACTTTCCACACAAATCAAATCATACCTAGTCAATTGGAAAAACTTAAAATGCTCATGGGTAGGCCTAGCAAATATAATAAAAATGACAATACTACCCAAACTAATTTACTTATTTAGTGTCATACCAATCAAACTCCCAAGAAATTATCTTACAGATCTAGAAAAAATAGCAGCAAAGTTCATTTGGAAAAACAAAAGGTCAAGAATTTCAAGCGGATTAATGAAAAAAAAAGGCTGACGATGGTGGACTTGCTGTACCAGATCTAAAACTATATTATAAAGCAGCGGTCATCAAAACCATATGGTACTGGCTAAGAAATAGAGTAGTCGATCAGTGGAATAGGATAGAATCACAAGACAAACTAGGCAATAACTATAGCAATTTGGTTTTTGATAAACCCAAAGACCCCAGCTTTTGGGATAAGTATTCACTATTTGACAAAAACTGCTGGGAAAACTGGAAACTAGTGTGGAAGAAATTAGGGCTTGACCCACATCTAACACCACATACCAAGATAAGATCTAAATGGGTTCATGATCTGGATATAAAGAATGATACTATAAGTAAATTAGAGGAATGTAATATAGTTTACCTCTCAGACCTTTGGAGATGGAATAAATTTATGTCCAAAGAAGAACTGGAACTCTTAATTGAAAACCAGATAGATAACTTTGACTATAGTAAGTTAAAAAGTTTTTGTACAAACAAAATCAATGCAGACAAGATTAGGAGGGAAGTAATAAATTGGGAAATCATCTTTACATTCAAGGGTTCTGATAAAGGTCTCATGTCTAAAATATATAGAGAATTGTCTCATATTTATAAAAATTCAAGCCATTCTCCAATCAATAAATGGTCAAAGGATATGAACAGACAATTTTCAGAGGATGAAATTAAAACTATTTATAGTCATATGAAAAGGTGCTCCAAATCACTTTTGATCAGAGAAATGCAAATCAAGACAACCCTGAGGTACCACTTCACACCTGTCAGATTGACTAAAATGACAGGAAAAGTTAATGATGAATGTTGGAGGGGTTGTGGGAGGGCTGGGACACTGATGCATTGTTGGTGGAGCTGTGAACGGATACAGCCATTCTGGAGAACAATTTGGAGCTATGCTCAAAAAGTTATCAAACTGTGCATACCCTTTGACCCAGCAGCATTTCTATTGGGCTTATATCCCAAAGAAATCATAAAGAAAGGAAAAGGCCCCACATGTGCAAGAATGTTTGTGGCAGCCCTTTTTGTAGTGGCTAGAAACTGGAAATTGAATAGATGCCCTTCAATTGGAGAATGGCTGAATAAATTATGGTATATGAATATTATGGAATATTATTGTTCTGTAAGAAATGACCAGCAAGATGATTTCAGAGAGGCCTGGAGAGACTTACATGAACTGATGCTGAGTGAAATGAGCAGAACCAGGAGATCATTATACACGGCAACAACAGTACTATATGACAATTAATTCTGATGGACATGGCTCTCTTCAACAATGATATGTTTCAAACCACCTCCAATTGTTCACTGAAGAAAGCCATATACACCCAGAGAGAGGGATGCGAAATGTGGACCACAACATAACATTCTCATACTCCTTGATTGATGTTTCCTTACATTGTGTTTCCTTTATCTGATATATCGTTTGTGTAGATAAGATTTTTCTTGCACAACAATGATGTTTGGAAATATGTATACATATATTCGATTTGCCAATATTTTAACATAATTAACATGTAGTGGATATCCTGCCATCTAGGGGAGGGGTGGGGAAGTTGGGGGGAAAAATTTGTAACGGAAAGCTATGTAAGGGTTATTGTTGAAGAATTACCCACACATATGTTATGCAAATAAAATAAAATTAAAAAAAAGAGTAGATGGAAAACAGGCAGACTAGTTTTACTAAAACATCTAAGAGGCAAAATAAGTTAAAGCTCAAGCTGAAGGCAAACTCTCATAAATGAGTTCATGTGAAAAGTTCCCTAAAATCTGCTACATTGTAGACATGAATAATTAAGTCTGTCAGTCTATAAGCATTTATTAAATACCTATTATGTTTCAGGCACTATACTAAGTATTGGTGTGAAGCAATTTATTACTACACACAAAATCTTTGTGATTGTTTTCTTCCTGGAGTATCGATATGATACTTTTTCACTTAAAATAGATGTGGGCACTCCTTGCTTTGCATATCTCATAGAATGTTAGTGCCATATTTACATGCTTATATGCAAGACATTGGATTGACTACTAAAGCTTTTTTTTTAATGCATCTGTCTTCAGCATAGTATTTTTCTAAAATTACTGACATGTTTCTGATCTAAGAGAAATCCAAAACCAGGCTTGGTTAAAATGTTATATTCCAAACAAATTTTAGCTTTGGGTTTTACTTGTCCAAGCATTTTACAGGGAATTTGTCTCTAGGCAAAATTCTTAAAACCTGGTTTTGAGCCGACATATGGAGTAACAGTTGTCTATAATTACTGAATCTTCTAGTAGCATGGTTCAATTTCTATTTTGAAAAATATTGGCAGCACAATATAGTGAATAGAGATCCAGCCACAAAACTAATGAATGTTCAAGTCCTGTTTCTGAAGTATTATCCTGAGCAAGTCACTTTAGGTTGCAATTTTCTAGGCAATTCTCTGAGACAATAAGCTGCGGAAAAGGTGACAACCAGCATTGGTAGCAGGAGTTTCCTTTCTTGAAATTCCGTATAGTCAATTAAATCACAGATCCAGTTCCTATCCCTGTTTTTTAAATGCAGACCTTCTGACCAGAAAGAAAGAAATGATTTTGCTAAGAGAAAGGCAGCTAGGTGGCACAGTGCTTATACTGCTAGACTTGAAGTCAAGAGGACTTATCTTCCTGAGTTCAAATCTGGCCCCTGGACAAGTCACATAATCCTATTTCCCTCATTTTCTGCATATGTCAAATGAGCTGGAGAAGAAAGTGGCAAACTACTCCAGTATCTCTGGCAAGAAAACCCCCAAATGGCATCACAAAAAGTCAGAAACAACTACAAAATGACTGAACAATGAACAACAACAACAACAACAACAACAACAACAACAACAAAAAACCTGAAGATACAAAACTTTCTGCTATGGTCTAGATGAGCAGTGTGACAAAAAATGAGTGCTCATCAGTTGAATTTTGATCATCCTTGTTAGATATCTATTTTATTTTAGGACTAATAAAAAAATCTCAGTTAGTTCCTTTTGTTGACAGCTATGTATAAAAATCATCTCCTGCTATCCCCAAAGAAGGCTTTAACAAATTGATATTAAGATACTACTTGGATTGAAAACAGCATTATGAAAAGACCACAAATGCTTTCACTGAAGAGCAAATCATACTTATTTTCTTCCATGCCCTCAGTGTATTCTAACTTTTTCAACACATTGTTGGCATGTAATATTTTAGTGTTTATTTTTGTGCTATTCCAATGCATGAAATTTTTTTCTTTCTCATCTCTGCCTCCCAGCTTCTCTGACTTTCTTTTAATCCTAGCTAACTAAAATTCCACCTTCTACAAAAAGTCTTTCCCAATTCTCTTTAATGTTAATGGTTTCCCTCTGTTAATTATCTCCAAATTTATCCTACATATGCCTGGTTGTACATGGTTATTTGCATATTGTTTCTCCCTCTAAATTGTGAGCTCCTAGAGCACAGGTACTGTTTTAACTAGCCTTTCCTTATATTCCCAACATTTAGTATATTGACTGGAACACAGAAGCAGCTTAATAAATTCTTACTGACTTTTTAAACTGGGACTGGGGATTTCCAGAGATTGCTAGAATCATAGATTTAGAACTGATGTGATGTGATCCAATTCCTTTATTTTTCCAGTTGCAGAGGAACATCAATAGGTATTAGCAAAGCCATAATTTGAACCCTGGTCCTCTGATTCTAGGGCAGCTAGATGGCACAGTGGATAGAGAACTGGGTCTAGAGTAAGGAAGTCCCTACTCTAGGCAAGTCATTTAACTCTGTTTGCTTTAGTTCTTCATAGAAAATGGCAAACCATACCAGTATCTTTGTTGAGAAAACCCAAATGAGGTTAGAAGGAATCTGACATGACTGTATACAATCTCTGACTAATTCAGTGATCTTTCCACTATTGAAGGGTGGTTTTAAGAAACATAAGTAGAGTTTTAAACCACTACTGATTATAATATAGTACAATATGAACAAGATAAATTAATCTGGTTTACCTCATGCATTTCCTCAGACATTCAAAAATATATACTTTTTTTCCCTGAAGAAGTAAAATAGGAAATAAAAGGTGTAGAAGTCTTCAGTGAGCTAGAAAATATTTAGATCTACTACAGCTGAACAGCAGAATTCATTCGAAACTTAAACATTGAGAAATGTCCTTATTAATGACATTCCCCTGTGCTCACCCTGATGCCAGCTATATATATTGTGGCCTTTCACGTTCAATGATTATGAATGATGAAGTGGCAACTTACTGCTAACTCTTGGATTTTTATTCTTCATGTCTCTAGTATCACACAGGCTTTCTCTGTGCCCTTTTTTAGAAATCCAATACATAGACTTTTGAAAAACAGAAAACAAACTTATTCCATTATAAAAGCAGGATTCTCTAGAACAGGTAACTTGGAGAATTATGGAATCTAAGTACTGAAGGAAATTTAAGGGGTAACTAGTACAATTCCCATAGTATCACATCCTATGTGATACTATGTGATCACAAATATAGTATCACATTCTAATGAAATCACTCATTTATTGAGATCTAATTTTCTTTAATGTCCAAATCAGTCTTTATTTTAATTTCTTGTATGGTCACAGGCTACTTTCCCATCTGTATAAGCTGCTACTTTTATTGGTTTCTTCTTAGCCAGGTTAGCCTCTTTACACAATCCTTGGATATTGGTTAAGGTGTCACTATAATCAGCCCCAAATGTGGCAACAATGTAAGTCTTTTTCACTCTCCATTATATTAAAAGCTATATCCTAAGGAGAGATATATAGATAGAGGGAGAAAAAAGATTCCCATACTAAAATATTTATAACAGCACTCTGTAATAGCACATAATTGGAAACAAAGTAAAGTCACACTGATCAGCAGTATAAATGAAAAGAATGACAACAGAAAAAGAAACTTAAACCTGTAAAATTATAACAACCAAATTTTAATCCCCAAGAAAAAATAAAAATGCTTCTGCATCTTTTTTTTATGCTAACAGGGACAATGGATGTGGAAGATTGTATATGCTGTTGAATGCACTGAAAGAGTTGGTTAGCCATAGGCAAAAACTCATGAACTATCTTTTCCACTCTTCTCTTTTGATTGCTTCATAAAAGATAGCTCTTTTAATGGGAAAGGGAGAATTTAATATATATCATGAAATAAAATTAATATAAAAGGGGACAGTGATGCTGACTTCAGGATATGGTTGGTAGAGAGGATTAAAGCCTGGACAATTGGCTAACTTCTTCATCATTTGAGGCATTAAGAACCAAGCCTTTTAGAACCTAGAATACCACAAATTTAGTGGAATTCCCATCACTTTGTGGGAAATTTGTTTTTAGTGAATGTAGAGGCAGAAAGGAGTAGCTTTTATTTCTTGTTTAATTTTATTTCTTAATTAATTATAAATATCCTCTGTGAAACTTTTATCATAATTAAAGTGATTTTATTATATTTTTTGCTCTGCAAATGTTTCATTACGATCCAGTCTTGCTAACTGATGCCAAATATTCTTGACCAAGGCCAGACCAGTGATTTAAGCTTAGAACTGGAATGCAATGAAAGACTTATTGCACATAAAATGTAATTAAATGATGCTATTTACAAGAAAATATTTAAAAGAATACTTTTTATAATTACTAAAATACACATATTGTCATCTTATGCTTCTACATTTATCATAGCAACAATAGTTTATATAAAGGACAGTGGAAATTCTATTAAATTTCCACTTTGTTTAGGTTTTTCAAGTTCTGGATAATAAAGAAACTTTTCCATTGGTATAAGCCCTAACTTTTTAGACCAATTAAATTCCAAGGATGGCATCCTTGCCTCTTTAAAGAAAAACCAATCAAATGTATGAAAAACAAATATGGAAAAGGAAGTGACATTTCACACTTTGCAGTGATACTTGTCCGTGTGTGAGACTGAGGGAAAGAAAAGGATTGCTGATGACTTTTCCAAATTGTTCATACAAAGACAATTCTTTGGTTTGTAGGCACCATTTTCATAGACGGTTTTTTGTTTTGTTTTGTTTTTAAGCATCACCTAATGAATCTTACCATTAAAAAGTAAGAAGTGCTTACCAATAATGAATTGCTAGAATTTTCTTTGTTTAATCACATTGAAATAATTCTCACTGCTACCACTTCCACTGAAAAGGATATGTGCAGAAACTATAGCCACAGGATTTTCTAGTGGTACCACTTAGTGTCAGTAAGACAAACATGAAGAGATTGACAGAATGAATCTTTGCAGGATATACTATTGAGCAATTTTAAGTTATTTTCATTTCGAGAAATATTCACTAAACATCTGTAGTCTAAAAATATTGGTGGACAATATAAAAAATTTAAATGATGTCTTCTACTGGAGTTAAAGTTCAATACTAATATATAAAATGTTATACAGACAACTATACTAAATTTTTAAAAAATACTGAAGAGGGAGGGTATGTGAGATGTGAAGAAAAAGATCATTACTAATTGTTTGGAATTAGAGAAGGCCTCCAGAAGAGGTGACATTTGAGTCAGGGAGGGAATTGGCACAGAACAGTTGTTTAATAAATATTTGTCAATTGATTAAAGAGTAGCTGGAAATTTAATAGGTAGAGAGGAGAGGGATATCATTCTAGAAATAGAGAATAGCAAAGGAATAGTGTCTGGCAAGTATAAAAAATATAGATGCAGAGAGAGAAATCTAAAATTTGGCAATTAAAAATTTATTTTTAAACAAAGGTGTTAAGATGAGATCAAAAGACACAAAAACAACGAACTCTAAAAAATCAGTTATACTTGGCTACATAGAGACTTGTGTCAACTTTCTTATTTATAACTCAGTTGTCACCAATGAAAATACTTGAAAACTACTATCCCAGGACAGTGTGAGATAAGTAATTTCATTTATACATAGGACTAAATGTATAATATTCAATAATTCAGTAAATAATGACCAATTTATTGGAACATCAAGAATTTTCTGACTGTCAGTCTATTTCAGGGATTTATGTTATAAAGAAATGGAACATCTTAAATTACACATGTGTAATAAAAACAAGCAGATGTTTTTAGTCTATTCATTGCAGTAAGGAAGGTGATATGGCACTGTATAAAAGGCAAAACACAACATATTCAGGACTGCCCACTGGAGTTTTAAATACTCCTGCATTACTTTGAGTCAACATCTGATAAGATATCCCAATCCACTCTGTGGCATATTCCCAGACTTCAGGTAAGAATTAATAATTAACTGTTAGTCTTTGATAATCAAATGTGTTAGATGAAATGGGGATCCAAATGTAAGAGTGGTTTTGTAAGAATATCCTTCCCAAAACAGTAAAAATGATCTTTGGTTTACTGAATTAAAAACACAAGTTATTCTAAGCAAAACTATAGCAAAATTAAATGAGTAGGACAAAACCCTTGGGACTATGGATTTGCAATTTCAGATCCAGTTTCTAAAATTGGGCACTGACCAAAACCAAGTAGGAATGAACTCTGTTAAGAGCTTAATGGTAGAAAATAATTCTACAACTTTACCACCCCATTCCTGCTAGTGGTTCAGTTTACAAATATTAAACCAGATACTGGTAGATAAGCTTATTACTCCTAGGTGTATGAAAGCCACTTGGAAGTAGGAGGGATATCTTGTGTATGTTAACTCTTACAGACTGCTGGATTATCATCTGCCATACAAGAACCAAATTTACCAAATCAGAGGCATTCAACATGTTCAGATTTGATGATGCATATTCTTGAGCATTTAGCTCAAGAGAAGTTTTAAGCATAGCAACCCATATTCCAGCCTCTTACAGCATTTGTAGGAAGCATCATGAAGGCTGCAGATGCTTGAAAAACAACTGATAGCAACAATACTTTACAGAAAGAGAAAATAGGTAATGAGTACAAAAATAAATTCTTCTTAAGGAGTACCTACACCCTATAATTGATCCATCAGAGAATTCACTGAGTAGCAATTTCCCAGGCATAAGAATCCTGTTGATCATCTTTCCTTATTTATGCAGATAGTAGCTATAGGACTTATTCCTTTCTTCCTACTTAATTTATCCACTCAAAACACTGGAACATTTATTTCTTTCTCCCAGCTACCAAATTTAGCTAAATTCGAAATCTTGCTTGCTGCCTTCCCCTTATCTTAATTTTATTTGTATCTGCTCCCTTTATAATGCAACACCATTCTCTACAGTAGTTTTAAAAAATCTGTCTCTTTTTCTGTCTCTATCTGTCTCTTTGTCTGTACCTGTCTGTCTCTCTTCTGTCTCTATGTGTATGTGTCTCTGTCTTCTTCCCTTTTCCTTCTCTCCTTCCCTCTCCTTTCCTTTTTTATCCTCCCCCCACCATATTTCCCATTAGGCTCTATTTAGTGTCAGCATGATGAACATAAAGAGGATAAACACAAAAAAATTGCAGGATATTCTGCCAAACAATTTTAAGTGATTGGTTTTAATTTAATTCAACAAATATTCATTAAACATTAAATTAAATTTCCTTACCAAAAAATGCACTGTCCCATTTCCCCCTCATTTTATTTCCTTTTTTTGCCTTTTTTTAATCTTCTTGGCTCTCTTCCCCTCTTTCCTAGATTTATTTTCATATAACTTTTGAAGAATGGCATTTCAATAGCACCAGGGAATACTGATACTTTAATAATCAAAAATCCTCCTCCTATATAAAGATCAGGAATCTGAAAAAGACCCTTCCTTTCTTTCCTTGCCCCCACCAATAAATTAGAACCAAAATGTAATTGTGGAGTTTTAAAGAAAAACTCATTTTGGACCAAAAAGTCTATCAGCACAAAATCCAATGCTGACAAAATACATCCACACTTGTTTGGCCTTTGATGCTTAAATTAAACTAAGAGGTCAAGTGAGAACCTCTGCTAATAATAATAATATTGATATAAAACATCAAGACTTGCAAAGTACTTTATATACAATATGATATTTTACTACTTATACTAATATCAGTATTGCTATAGATATATACAAAGACTAAAAAATACTAAATTTGAAACTAAGTGGGAAACTAAGTGGGAAATAGGTCAACTAAAAGACATCTGAATAAAGGGGATAAGAATGTAATGTAATTAAAAACCTTTTAAATTAATAATATCTATATCTATCTATCTATCTATCATTCTATCTATCTATCTATCTATGTTTTCCCCAAACAACTGATCATGCTAAAACATAAATTTAATAAAGATGTAATGATATCAGTAGAATATAATATATTTATGCATGTTTACACATACTTTCCACAAAAAGAATAGGCACTTAATTGCCATATACTATAAACCCATGTATGCTTTCCTGACAGAAAACAGGCAATTTGCTCATCTTTAAATATGAATTTGGATAAAACTCATATGGTGATGAGTGCTACTGAATTATAGCCTGGAATAAATGCAAAAAACAAATCCAAAGGACAAGTACATGTGAGGCAGATGATTTCAAGGATAACACAGAGCAGATTTTATGAACTAATTTACAACCCTCCCATCTGCTGGCAAAGACCTTCTTTACATTTCATTTTCAGTCTTTCTAGAGGAGGAGAAAATACTCCAGAAGGCCTGATATCACTCAAGGTTCACATCTTTATCTCAATAAATAAGGGCATTTTTTGTGCCTAGAAGCAGAAATTCTCACTGGTTATTTATTCATTGAAATGGTTGGTGTATTTTCTCCTTGTCAGGATGTTCACTCTTCCTTTTTAGATGATTTGATGGAAGGTCCACGGCTTGAGTGCATGACTGCTCAGAACATGGCATTCCCAATGAAATTAAAGGGAAGTAACTCCCAATACTGGGGATTGGCTCAGAAGGGGCACCAAGCTGAACAAAAACCCAACCTAGTAATGTATTGTTGATTTCTCTAGGCTAAATTAAAGCATTTCAAGCTACCTGAACCCTAACAGGTTATTTGATTATCTCAAAGCTATTGGCAAATATATTCTTGTCTAGAGGCATTTTGGTCATGGGCCCAGGAAAGACATTTTCTGGCTCAATACTGTCTTGTTTCTACCTTCCTTTGCATCATGCTTCTTCCAACAACACTCTTAGAACAGCTGGCGCCACAGTGTTTCCATGGAATATTGCATTGTTCTTTGGATTTGAAAATTGAGATTGCAGTCTATTCTCATCAACTCTGCTCTGGCTTTGAACTGGGAGACTTCATCACCAAGAGAATCTTTATGAAGTGATAATGCCAGCTGCTCTGGGAAATAACAATTTAGATTTGACCATGCATTTTTAAATCTCTCCTCTCTTTTTCGATTCCATTTTTAGGCAATGGAATTCAAGTAGGAAAGCAGTTTTGTTTGGAGGATTTTGTGTTCTTTGTTTTAAGTGGAGGAGGAGGTTGATCGAAAAAAATAAGCTTTTGAAATTTTGCCAGACATTCCTATTCCAAATGACAACTGCTTGTTTATTTAACCAATTTATATCATTTAGCCATCGTGGCTTGAGATGGAGCATTGGCAGAGGGAGTTTCCTTATTGGGAGTTCCTTATGACAGTGAAATAACAGATCTAGAATGAATTCTATCTATTCCTTAGCAAACACAAAAATCACTTCACCTTCATTGTGTTATTGAATGTAACCTCATAAATGTAAGCAGAAACAAATGAAATTTGGAAATAAAATAGGAGAGTTCTTAGTCATTGTGTCCTACCTTCTTTTTCCATATGTAACATCCACAATATAAGCTCACCCAATGGACATAGAACTAGATGACAGCTTAGACTAATCTGCATCTTTGACATATAAGGAAACTGAGCTCTAGAGAGTTTAAATACTGTTTATATGGTCACACAGAACAAATTCAAACCCATGTTTTAGTTCTATTAAATTAACTAAATTAATAATTTAATTATTAATTATAATTTACATTAAATTAATGGAAATGCTTTCTTCTTACTACATCACACTAACCATCACTTGAATACCTCTGCTACAGTATGTAGGGCATATGAATGCTTATTGTACTGAATTGGGAGGGGGAGTAAGAGATACATGAATACATGAGAAGGAAGAATTTAAGCAATCTTTTTATGCAACCTATACTGCCCCATAAACAAAGATATTCCAATTTTCCAGTGGATCTATGACTTCATCAATGTGAATATCCCCTTAAACAATGCAGACTGAAATTCAGACATGCTGTATAAATCTTGTCAGTGTCTGCTCATAAATTTTCCTCAGAGAGGCTATATAACTGTGTTCTGGAGTCCATCTCACATTCTCTTGATGTTGTGAGAATATCAGTTTGATACCCAGTCTGTCAGTTGTATTTTACTTATTTTTTTTTAATTCATGGAAACAGATCCAAGAGTCAAATAAGGTTTTATGGAAATACAAATAAATAGATGCACACGCACATAGATATAATTATACATACACACATACACCTATGTATGCAATATATACATATGTGTTCATATATGTACTTTCTGGTCATTGAATACACATCCAGATACATATGAGCATAATAAATTGAGATTGATTCCTTTGAAGAATTTACAGAGATAGTACCATTACTTTATAGACAGATTGTAGGCATCAGGGCATGGATGGGCATAGAAAGGGATCTTAACAAGTTCTCTCTAAACTTTACTTGGATTTATGCAATTTGGTGAAATCTTTAGATGTTACTAACTGAATTCCACAGGATTTAGCTCCACCCTCTATAACACCTGTTGGTTTCTAAGGCTTTTTCTCTTTCCTTGTTGCTTACAGTTGTGCATCCATTAATAGCTTCTTTCAATTAGACATGTTCTTTGTGGGAAGAAAGGAATTTACTTAGGTCACTTGAGGGCAATGTGATGACACACACTGTATAAAGGCTACCCCTAAAAAACAGGTAACATAATAACACTGTCAAACTTTTAACAAAACCCTTCCAAGAGTGTGAAATTAGTAAGGCAATTAGTAAGGCATGCTCATCTATTACTGCAAGTTCTCAGGTTACATTTTCAAAAAACCCTATTCCAAATGATAAAATATCTCAGTAGAGAAATGGATGTGTTCAGTATCTGCTTGCTAGGATCCCTCAATCCTAATTACACAGGAGTAAGTAGAATGGAATAGGAGAAAATTCACAATTTAAATATGGAGGGGGGAGAATAAATAAACAAATTAATAAAGGAATACATGAATACGTACATATACATACATATATGTGTATGCAGACATGGATGTGTGCATATATACATATATACACACAGCTACCCACAGATACAAAGATTGTGGCTTCCAGGTCTCCCATCCACCAAAGATCCCATGGCCAGATGGCCACTAAGAAGTATTATTCTCCAGCAGGATTACCCTATGTATAATTGCAAAGCCAACAATTTTCACAGAACAATTTGCCTTTAATAATAATCCATCTTTTCCCATTTCAGAGTCCAGTCACTATCTTATATTACATTCTCTTAATTAACTGACTTGGTTGGCAAACAATCTTTGCTAAGCTGCTAACCAATAATTATCATTATTCTTTTTAGGCATATGTACATTTAAATAAGAAGATCCCAAAGACTTAAGTTTTTTAGGATTTCAAGAATTTCTAATATTAGAATTTCAGTCACCATGACACGTTGTGGAAAGCTACCATCACCAACTACAACTTCTTTATAAGTATGACAGTTTTTAAGCATTGCTATAACTGAAAAATCCATCACCTTGTGGCTACTCTGGTGATAAGCTTCTCCAAAATCTCCAGGACTGATCTGCAGACAATTCCAACCTATACTCAAAGGCATGGGGAATTAAGGGGTAACAAAGGGTAGCAATATATAAAGTAGTTAAGCATAAGTCTGCTAAGGAAACTTCAAGACCACTTCTCCCTCAGAAAGCACCATGTCCCAAGAAAGAAGAGACTTTGCTAGGATATTTTCCAACATATGCATGTGACAATAGATGGAGCATTAGATTTGGGGTCAGGAAAACCTTAATTTAACTCTTACCTCAAACACATACTAGCAGTGTGACCTGGGCAGATGCCTCAGTTTTCCCATCTGTAAAATGGGACTTAGCATAACCTTATAGGACTGATGTGAGGATAGAGGACAATAATGTATATGAAGTGCTTTGCTAATCTTATAGATGATATAAATTAAAGCTAATTTTATCATGATTACATATATTTCCTGTCCCATGGCAGTATGAGTCAGAAATGCTGAAGTTACTACTGCTGGATCTCTTCTGTACCTCATTCACTTTTGTGGTCCACCTCCTGCATGCTTTTTTCAAACTCCTTTCTGCCCTTCTGTCCCGCCTACCTTTTGACTTCTATTATGATACTATTTGAAATGATACAATGATATATTCATTGTTCAAAAGGATATAAAGATTTTCTTTTAATTGTCTCTGTGGTTGACAGGCACTGCAACAGCCAAATAAGTATCATTTTTTTAATTGGCTTTTTCCACATTTAAGCATTTTAAAAAAAGAGGGAAACATTGACATGACATTGTGAATAATGCCCATATGGGCTATTTGGATGAGAATGTACCAATTGAATCATAAACCCAATGGTCACTTTTTGTTCCTAACATTGAGGTCAACAGAAAAGCTGGAATGCACATTTCTATCTGGTATGTGTATGTATTTGTTGTGTTGTTTTGTTTTAAGATACTAAGTGGATGAGTCAGCAGAAACCAAAATAGAAAAAAGAATTTGATTCTCCTGAGTAAAAAAAATAATTTTAGCTTAAGAAGCTGAAGGCTTGCTCACAGGGAAACACCTATAAATAATGGAGTGTTTTAGAACTCTGGCAACTTGGATAAAAATTCCAATTCAGTCATGTGTTAAGATTTAAGATTGTCATTTAAAAGAGACTCTGCTTAGTTTCAGTTGAGACAAATGAAGCTGAGCCTCTAAATGCATGTGTCTATGTACTGCATCCCCATAGGGCCAATCTATGGAGTCACACCTTTACTTAGATTCTTCTAGTACATCCTTTGAAATATTGCTATCAGTATTCTCTCATTGCAACTATTATAATTTTCCTTTTACATAAAGAAAAAACCCACCTTTTTGGAGTCAAATCTTTGGAATGAACTTTTAACTTAACTAAGTTTCTCTGAAAAGCTCATTCACCAAAGGTTTCTAATATGTGATTGCAAGCAATTAATTAAAAAATGGAAATGTACTTTTACATTTAACTAGGAGGCATTGTCTTCACTGAATAAATTCTATCATCTCATCACCTAACCTTTCTTGAAATATAAATATATTTTAAATTGGTTCTGCCAGTGCCCTAGATACTTGAAGAATCCTACTGGAGAAAATCAGTTATTAATTCTCTGTCCCGATTCTAAGCCTTAAACATACAATGATAGATTAATGGCAGCTGCTCACATCCTTTTTATTGGTATGCATATTTGAGTTTGCACCTTAATCCATTCCAACTATAAGAGATATTAATAAGAATTACTATGGGCATTTTCCAGAAATTTTATATTCTTTGTGTGTTGTGATGATAATCATTCCTATTATAGTTTCCTCTGATACATCATATAAGAACATCTATTTGTTACAAGAAAAAAATTTCCATGCAAGGGAGATTGGAGGGATAAAAATTGTGTTTCTTAATCGAAAAAAAAGATAAAATTTGACTAAAAAAATTTCTCTTTCCAAAAATTGCCTTCCATTTAGACATGAAATTCTGGCCACCTATAGGAAGTTTCTTCATATAGGCACAACCCTTTCAGTGAAAATTGTGCAGACAAATTCCTAGCACTAAAAAGTACTATTATTTCTAAAACTAGAAGCATTCATTATAAAAACTATGAGATTTCTTAACTTAGAATTTTTATCAGCTGTCTAGACGTATGTTTTCTTATATCCACTAAT
This sequence comes from Myrmecobius fasciatus, assembly GCA_023553655.1. Lineage (NCBI taxonomy): Eukaryota > Metazoa > Chordata > Mammalia > Dasyuromorphia > Myrmecobiidae > Myrmecobius > Myrmecobius fasciatus. The sequence continues at coordinate 892,952 of JAJPUD010000006.1, forward strand.
GGGACATGTTCATATTACCATCTGCACCTAGCATAGTGCCTAACATTCAGTAAACCATTTGTGAATCAGTGATTGAAATGGAATATTTGAGAAAGGGCAGTGGATGTCAACAGACAAGCCCACTATCAAATAGGAGAAATAAATAAGCTGGAGAGAAGAGAAGCCCTAAAGAAGGAAAGCCAAAGAAAAAATAGTACATGCTTTAGTCATGAAAGAGAAACAAAGAAAGGTGATGAGAAATAATATAAAATGGTTTCTCCCAAAATAAAACCATATGAAGCAACATGATATAGTAAAAGGTATGCTGGTTTTGGAGGACCATGTTCAACTTCAGTTTTGCCATTTACCAGCTTTGGGCAAGTGAACCTCTCTGGACCTTAGATTCTTATTATAAAGAATGAATATAGACATATATACATACCACACATGCAGGTATGTATATATGTTTATATGCACACATGCATATATATATCTATATAATGATATTTGAATATATACATATATGTATATTTGTATATGCATATATATAGGTGTTTATATGTATGTATATATATACTTGGGGAAATCTATCCCATTAGATGGCCAAAGTGACTGGCATCAGTTTCTTGCTTGTAAATAGTGCAATCATAATACATGTAGCAAAGGTAAGGGCTTTTATTTTGTCTTATTATTATCATAATAAACATGCTGTAATCTATTTTCCAAGAGATCTTTAAGAATAGATATTTTCTTCTCCACCCCCCCCCATCTGGAATGATTTAAGTTCAGCCTTACAAAGAAATATAGGAATGGACTAGTTGGCCTTCTAAAATCTTTACCATTACCATGACTACATGAAAGATAACAAAAATAATGATATTTTCCTTGAAATGAACCTCAAATCACAAGTTAACACACTGCACCGGAATCCTCAAGTTTCCAAACAATACTTTGGATGAAAATTAAGCTACTTCATGGTGATACTCTGTGCTCAGGTCATTTAAGAAATGGTACCAATATGTCCTGAAAGAGTTAATGTAGGCTCTAAAGAAAGTTAGCTTTCATTCACCAAGGGAGTAGGTTGGGCACTAGAATAATCCAATTCACTGCTAATGAACTCCCCTGGGGTACCTCTTGTTGAGAGAAGCATTCATTTTTGTCTCAGTAGCAGATCTCCATTTAGAGACAGAAACAGCATTGCTGTAGCACAGTCACCTCTCAATCAATCACCTTCAACAATGCAACAAACAATGGCAGGCAAGATTGAAAATAGATCCAAAAACCATTTGGCTTTTGGCACCAAAATCCCCAAATTATGTTTTCTTTAGGATGATAATAAAATAGCATGCAATTGGTTGGATGGAAGTGTAGTATATGAGGAAGTTGAAGGTAAGGTAGGTGAGAGTTATCTAGTTGGCAGGGAGAAATTAAACATCTGCTACAGATAAACCAACATATGGATCATACAGATGATCAAAAGTTGACTCTAAATTTTAAATAGTATATTGTGTTTCCTGTGTTGCAGATTTCTATTGAAATTAACACAGTATCAAGAATGTTCACTTTTCTTAGCCATTTTGAGAACCAAAGAGTTTCAAAAAGTTTTAACTGACCTTTCTTTTATACTGACACTCAATTAAACCCCTACTGAAATAATATGTCCTCTGTATGAATGCCTTCTCCAGTTCTCATTTTTAAATTTAAAAAAAAAAATTATATAAAGTCAAAGTGCTTAGAGGGGCAGGATCTCAAAGTAGGAAGGACCACTTGAGGAAATTCACTTCAACTTGCAACCCCAGGCAGCAGTTAACTTTACAAGATGCTTGACAGGTGGTTATCTGATCCCTGCTTCGACACTTAGGAGCTGCCATTGACCACTGCCCTGTATTATATTAATATTTTACCTACAAGATTCATTCTGGCTTGGCAATTCAATTGTCTGGAGTCGGGGGGAGTAGGTTTTCTTACTCCAGTTGGTTTTAGAGGAAGCTTACCTTTATTTAAATAAAGCTGAGAGAGGAGGAAAATGATCAAGGTTTTAAAAATATGAAATTAGGTCATTGTGCCACTTGTAATAACGAGTAATACAATCCTGTTCCCCAAGCTCTCCAGATTAAAGCAGCTGTACGTGCTGAATAACTACAATGCTTCTTTGAGAGATGAGCAGTCAAAGCAATCATACAATTATCAAAGCTAATTCATTTAAGAAAACTACCTCTCCATTAAAAACAAAAACTTTTACAACTGATTCAGAATAACTTTTTTGGCAATTGTTTTCAACTAAAATTTTACCAAGTTTTTACCTGTGATCTAGCCTAAACTCTTATTATCTTTCATCCAGCTGTTGCAACTTACAACTGCTGGTCCCAAAGTAGAACCAAATTCTCTAGGTCTGCCTGTTAACATGCTTTCACATTTTCTTGTTTAATTACATTCAGATTGAGATCTTGTATACATTTAGAAGAGAGCAAAGAGTAGGGCTTACCCCCTCAAGTTAACTAATCAAATACAAAGCCAAAGGGCAAAAAAGTTTTATCCATCTTTCTTGCTATATATACAAAAGGGGCATACTGTACTTGTCAAAGAATCAGAGAAAGTTTCTTTACACTTGATAGAACAAAAAAGGCAGCTTAGCTTTTTTCTCTGTCTCTGAAGGTGTCCTTTGTTGCAAAGATTGGATGTAAGAATTTTGCTCCTTAGAGTAGAAGAATTAAATGAATTAAAAAATAATACTTTGGGCTTTTATTTTTTTCTGGAAGAAAATGACAAATTACAGTCTGCCAAATATTATCCTGCCTGTGGTTTTAAGAACTCAAACTTCACATCTGCTTGTATCTCCTTAGGGATTCAGGCATTTACTCAAAGCATCCTAAAACTCTTCTGCACTGTTTAGTTTGCATCCAAGATAAGAAAGTTTGCTCGCTCCTAAGACCAGATCACTTCAGATTGGAAATAAACTTTCTATAGTGCCTGAGGAACTGAATGCATTGACTGTGGACACTTGAGGTGCATAAAGGGGCAAAGAGCTGCCTCAAGGTATTTCCGAACTATATAAGTTAGGCAGGAATGAGTTGCTGTTTAAAGAACACAGACTAGCTGTACCATTCAGTTTCTTCCCCTACTGAGGCGGTCTAACAGTATCACTTCCAAGAAGCAAGGAATTATGTCTTTTAAAAAAAATCCACAACTTACCTGCTTCTCCATTTTTTCTTGTCCTTTGCTTTTTCTTTCTTTAAGTTTGATTTCAGAAACCACAGAGATAGTTCCTCAAAGCAGCTTGCTCTGGGAGAAGGCTCCTGAGCTGTTTTTCTCAGGATCAGCTGAATTGCAGTCAGTTTGAGATTCAGGAAGCTGTGCTCTGTCCAGCCTCCCAAGCACTCCCACTCTCCAGGGTGTGTGCTTACATGTCTCTCTGTCAGCTTAAAAATCCGCCAAACTGATTTCAGTCTAACAGGTTTCCTTATATAGGTAAACATGAATTGCATTCCTGGTGAAAGAAGCTAGCTGGGGATCCTTTTAACCTGGTTAACTCTCCACATGCCAGGACGGCTTATGAGAAATCATTCTTGTCTACAAAGCACCGAGGAAGAGTACAAAAGGATTAACTCACTTTAATAAAAATCATCTTTATGCTGGGAAACTAGGGGGATGGGGGGAAGTCCACTTGAGTAAGTGACTAACTTGTGCTTTTACATTAAGTGGCTTTCCCAAACTGCCATTAATCAAATGATTTTTTAAAGGGAGAAAACTGGAGGGCATCATTCTTCATGCTTGTGTCCTTTGTTTAAAAAGTTTCTCAGAAAATCATTTTCAGAGGAACAAATATCACACAATAATAGATGTGTGAATGTACATCAAAGATCTTGAATTACTTTTTCTTGCAAAGGAGATAATAAAAGTTATCAAAATTCCCCATTTATTTAGCATTCTTTTTGAGGAAATCTTCAGTATAAATGAAATATTTTAGTCTGATGATTTGGGTATTTTAAGGGCCCAGTTGTATGCTCTGGCAATTCTATAATTTCCACTCAATACTGACAGGTAGAAGAATATTTACCCTTGGCATGTATACCTATAGCTCTGAAATCCTAATACAGAAGAATTGCCTGATAACTTTGAAGGAAATAGCCTAAGTCTTAAGACTCTGTGTGACAATTTTCAAAGTTCATGTAAGTCAAAGACTTTACCAAAGTAATAATGAACTTTAGCAAAAGCAGCTTTGGTAGACTTAAGTCTAGTTTTGAAGCAGATTTATAATTTAGCTAAACTAAGCCAATTGTTCATCATTAACCTCTCATAAGTTTACTCAGCTATCTATTTACAGGAATAGTTTTGTAAATAGTTCTTTATAATTATAACCAATTCTGGTGAATAGCTGAGGAAAACCTAAACATCCAGAAATTCCTCTATATAAATGCCAGTTACTTTCCCATATATTTAACATGACAATAGTAGACCACCAGATAGAAAACTTATGAATCTTAAAATGACTGATTTGTCTTTATTTTATTCATAACAGTTATCAATATGGCTGCTCATCACTGACCTCACCAAAAACCATAATCTCCTTCCTTAGCTTGCTTCTGGGACTCTGGTCAGTAGAACTATTAGGAAAGAGCTTGGCAGGGGAATGTTACTGTATTGATGGTATCATATAAATTGTCATGTCCAAATCTGTTTCTGAATTACAAATTAATCTGGTAAGCATAAGTATTTTCTAAATGAAAAATAAACATTTTAAAATCAGATACAGATTTTAACTAATTTGAAGTACCCATAGGGTAAATGCAATGGAAATAATTACCTCTTTTACAGATGAAGAAATTGAGGCACAACAGACTTACCTTGATTCACAAAAAGCATAGCAGGTAGCATTCAAACTCAGTCCTTCATGATCCTAAGTCTAGCTTTCATGTTTGTTCTATAAAAGTCAAAAGCAAATCAGAATCTAAGAAAAAGAAAAATCAAAAAAATGTTGATTTCCTCATGTTTTACTATAATTTTTTTTAAAAATCATATTAATCACTCAAAATATACTTGTTAAGCGCCTCCTATGTATGATATAATGTGTTAAAAGATAGGGAATACAAAGACAAAAAATTAAATAGTATTTGCCCTCAAAGAGTTTATATTTTATCTGGAAAGAAAAAGTATACACACTTATACATATGCTTTTAATATATGTATATTCATGTGTATATGTACATATACACACATATGCAAAATAAATAAAAGATAGCTTTATGAGGAATCAACAACAGTAGAGGAATCAGGAAATACTTTATGCAAACTAGTTACCTTTCCGAAAGTCTTTTCAAATGACCACCATTAAATGATTCCAGAAATAACAGAAAGCATAAGAACAAGAGTATGGTTGTGCAATATAAGCTCTGGTCATAAAATATTATGAAAAAATGCTTTCAAAATATTACTCATGTTTTCCTATCCAAAGTACATACAAACCATTGCACCAAGTTAAGACTCATCCTGACTGTCTCACTGCAAGAAATAATAGCGGCTTCTACTCTAGACTACAGGAAAAGTAGCTTTCAAAAATTCTTCACTACTTATGATTCTGAAGTCTTTATGTGAAAGCAATTTCCACTGAAGTCCATTTTGTTTATGCAAGAACTTTAGACTTTATTAACATGCTGGTGTAAGACAAAAGAATTCCTCTTTTCTGCCCAGTAAAGGCTAAATCTTCAAACATCTTAAGTTTGTCTCCAAATTTGTGCCTGCAATTCTAAGCACATAGTAATTTCACTAGTAAACACAAAATATTATGTGCTACCTTAATTCATGAATAAAATGTATCTTTTAAATGAATTCCTGCAAAGAATAGATTTGATAGTGAAAGGTTTTGGCTTATGTGTTGGAGGAGGTGACATCATCAGAGCACAAATGGGATAAGCATACTCTGAGATTCATGGGATCATGGAATTATGGATTCTAAGTGCTGATAGTCAAGACAAGTCAATAAGTTAACAAGCATTCATTAAATGCTTACTATGTGTCAGGCACTGTGCCAAGTGGAAGGATTACAAAATACAGGCAGAAAGACAATTTCTAGCCCCATTCCTAATATTTAAAGGGAAACTGAAAAGGGAGTGAGACTGGAGAAGGCGCCTGCATAAGGGGAAGGGAAGGAAAATAAGGATATTAGTGATCTTCTAGACCTAAATGAGAAAACAGAAACCCAAGTCACCATAGAACTTTAGGGACAGATCTGGATCCAGTACTGTTGTTTTTTCCCCTCTAACTTTAACTATGCCATTTTTTAAACTGCAATTTTGACTATGCCATGTCTGAATAATGTTTCTAAAGGAAAATTGGCAAAGACAGCAATGTAAATTAAATACAAACATTTTTGAGAAGGGGAGGGAAACTTCTTGCTCTTCAAGAAATCTCTTGCTCTTTCAGGAGTTGGATTTTAGTTTTATTAAAACTTAAGAGAGGGAATAGAGCACTAATCTCATTCAGGAAATTCTGTGTACTTTTCTTACCTCCTGCCTTCCTTCCTTTTTTCCTACCTTTCTTCCTTCCTTATTATTTTTTATTGAAAGTTGCACAATACAACCATCACATACTGAGTCATGACAGTAAATGAATATAACACTGAACTTTCCAGCAGTAACTTTTCTTGGTACAGATATGCATCATGCACAAAATAAAATATTGAGCAAAATTTGCTTGCTTGCGGTTTCCATTCAGTAGAAGTTTTCATTGTGAATTCATTACTTTTGCTTTATGCTGTTCAGCTTGATGAAAATATCATGTCTTAACTTCTATTCATTTGGATATTTTGGTTGTGTTTTTGACTGAGTGGAAGGAGTAGCACTTTAAGTGCCAAACTAAAGAGTTTTTATTTTATCCTAAAATCAATATAGAATAGAGTTTATTGAATGATGGATAATTAGTTTAGACCTATAATTTGTCTGCTGAGGGGAAGATAGCTTTCAGGGAGTAGTCAACTGAGGCAGGGAGACTAATTAAGAGTCTAGTATAATAGTTCAGGCAAGAATTGATGAGGGTCTGAACTAAGATGATGTTTATGTGAAGTAAAGTAGATGGTTACAAGAGATATTGCAGAGATAGAAATAAGATTTGTCAATTACTTAGATATGTGGGATGAGTGAAAGTAAAGAGTTGAGAATGACAAGGTTGTGGTTATTTTTAAAGGAAGATTAAAGAATCTGCCATTTGTAGGGGAAATGAGAGATATCAGTGACCTTGACAGAATCAGGGAAGTTTGGAAGAGATGTGGATGGTAGGGAAAAAAGAATGAATCTGTATCTATGATATATATCACAACTCATCCATGCATGCTTATCCTGTGTGACTCACTATGTCCCTCCCAAAATTAAAAGGAGTATTGGGACTGTCACTATTAACTTCCCTAAAATTCAGAAAAAGTTCTCTGTCATAGCCATGTGGTCTTTTGGGAATTATGGAGTAGGTTTGGGGTAGGGGGTAGAGAGATTTCCCCAGTGGAGTTTGTAGGATTGGCATAAAAGGTGTAACTTCCCTATGAGGTTTATTTCCTGTTACAGAAGAGGAGACATTGGGGATTTTTGATATTGAAGTGGGAGAGATTGAAATGGGGCAGTATTTGAATAAAAATTCTTCCAAATGGTAGTTCTGAGTGTGTCAAAGACTTGCTCCATAATCGGTAATAACATGGAGGATGAGAGGAAACTGATCTTCTCACCTTTTGATTAGGTAATCACATGCTCATGAGGGTCATGTTATGACTCTCCCTTTGAAGACCACTGTGAAGACATTGGGAAAGAATTCCCAATGAAAACACAGATCTGATAAAAAAAAAACACATTTAGGAAGAAAAAAGAAAAATATGGTAGTAAGGTAGACTTCTTAGGCAATGTTATAAAATCATGATTGATTGAATATGATTTTTTGTATGAATCCATGCAGCTAAAGTAATTTCATATAACTTAAATACACTTCATTAAAATAACAGGCTAATGTTTGTATTATCCAGTCCAAGTTCACTTGAAATAAGACTACAAAGAATGAACAAAAGGAAAAACCAAATACAGATTGCCCATCAGAAAACACATCCTCATCCTAGTGATTGACAAGATTAAAATTTCTGTTCAACCTAGAGAGAAGCAACCTAAAGATTTTGGTAGGCTTAGGACTCTAGATTCTTGGAGTGACTGACTCAATTTATTCCATCCACAGATGTGATACTATAAAAGCATAATTTCTGTTTTGGAACTACTCAATCTTGAAGCTAATTTTCAAATTGCTGATCTCTTAATTAGAGGCAACAATGAAAGAAGAGCTGGATTTTAGGTTTTTCCTTACTACTTATTAGTCATGTGATCCCTTTGAACCTCATTTTCCTCATCTGTAAAATGAAGAAAATAATTTCTGCCTAGTTTATACCACAACATTGTTCTATGTATCAAATGGGATTACAGGCATATTTTGTAAACCATGAAACACAATTAATGGGAATAATTCTTGATGATTGCAGATGGTAGTAGAAACAATGTAGTTTGGGCAAATCAAGTCATGACACACCTAATCAATACTAAAGAAGAAAATAGCCAGTGCCATTTTTGATGCATAGAATAAACTGAATTTTACTGGTAGTAATTGTGTCCCAATTCATATGTTCAGCAACATATTTAGAAAATGTGATTTGAATGAATCATAATAAGTATGCAAACTTGGAAGGCTGTCCTCCAGAATCATCAATAGTTTGGTTTAGGGCTAGTTTTGACTGTTCTGAGAAATAGTGAAATTTGACAAGGAAGTCCCACGGGAAAAAACTCTGTGATATTTTTTTTCAGTGATTTGGATGATCCAATCTGATCATTTGGTATCAAAGCTGATATCAACTTGGAAATCAGCACCTTGGAGGATATCATTAAAATCTTGACAAGATGAAGAAATTCCAAAAAACAGACAAGTATACTTGAAAAAAATTAAAATCAAGACACAGCAGAGAAAAATAAAAATAAATAAAACAAAAACAAAATCATGTTTGGAAATGGTTATGTCCTGTAAGCTGAATTTGTGTTAGCAATTTAAGACTATTTTTAATAGTCTTTTTTTTTAAAGACTACTTTATTAAAGTATTTTTTGGTTTGGGGCTCAATACATTTTTAAAGCAAAGAGAGGTTAAAAGTACATTAAGAAAAGAGGGGGCAGCTAGGTGGTACAGTGGATAGAGCACTATCCCGGAAGTTTGGAGGACCTGAGTTCAAATCTGATCTCAGACGCTTAACACTTTCTGGCTGTGTGACCCTGGGCAAGTTATTTAACCCAAAAAAGAAAGAAAGAAAGAAAAAGAAAGAAAAAAAAGAAGAGTGTAGAAAAAGATTAAAATAATAATTCAACTTTAAGATTATCAGAGATTTCGATGCATTAGAACTTTTGTCTAGAAAACGAAGCTTCTCTCTGTTATCGTTATCAGAGATTATAAACATAAAATTTCATAAGAGAGTTTACCAATACAATTTTAAAAATAGTGACCCATGGGCAAGAATGTTTGTAGCAGCCCCTTTTATAGTAGCAAGTAATTGAAAATTGAGGGCATGCCCATCAATTGGGGAATGGATAAATAACTCATGGTATATGAATGTAATGGAATATTATTGTTCCATAAAAAATGAGGAGGAGGCTGATTTCAGAAAAGCCTGGAAATACATGAATTGATGCTGAGTGATGCAAAAAGAACCAAGAGAACGCTGTACATAGTAACAAGAAGATTATGTGATGATCAACTATAATGGACTTGGCTTTCTCAGAAATGTGGTGATCCAAGACAATTCAAACAGACTTGGGATGGAAAATGCCATCCACATCTGGAGAAAAAACTGTAGAGACTGAATGTGGACCAAAGCATAATATTTTCACCTTTTTGTTTTTGTTGTTATTGTTTGTTTTCTTGTGTTTTATTTTTCTTTCTCATTTTATTTCCCTTTTAACCTGACTTTTTTTTGCCACATGATGAATATGGAAATATGTTTAGAAGAACTTCATATGTTTAACCTATATTGGATTGTTTACTGTCTCAGGGAATGGTGAGGGGAAGGAGAGGGGGGTAATTTTAGAATACAAGGTTTCGCAAAGGTGAATGTTGAAAATTATCTTTGCATGAATTTGCAAAACTAAAATACTATTTTTAAAAGTTTTTTTTTAAAGTGATTAATGTTGGATTTTAGAGACCACAGTATGACAGAGAAAACAGAGAAAAGTTTATATATGGAATGAAGATAATGATTAAAATGAAGTTAATAAAAAATAAAATGGGGAAGTTAGAAAAGTATTATTATCCTCATATGACATGTGAGGAAACTGAGGCTTAGAGAATTTCAAGTGACCTATCCAAGGTAACATGATTAATATCCGTTCTTCTAAGGTAAAGCAGCAAATGTAAGAGAATGGCCTCGGTATTAGAGGATTTGCATTCATTTACTTACTCCACTATTTATTTGTGCTAGACCTTGGACAAATCACTTAAGTTTTCTTAACTTATTTCATAGGATTTCTAGAGCAATCCCAGGGTGGCAGGACTACTGGACTTGGATTTAGGAAATCTGGGTTGGAATTCTAGCTCTTTCCTCTTTTGCTGGAAGAAAAAGTACTGATTTCTATTCTTGGTTCTAATAATAACTAGTATGGATTTGAGCAAGTTACTTTCTTAAGGGCTGTTTTCTCATCTTTAATTTAGGGAATTGGGTGAGATGATCTTAAGAAGAGAAATGATTATTAATGACCAATATTTTGGAGAGGTCCAGAGTTTTCCCCTTCTTCTAAAGCCCTGATTTTTAAAAGTTCTGTCTCTTGAAGGACATTGCTGATTATGAGAGGGAATTAACTTCTGTGACCCAACCCAACTTTACAAGGAATTTCTAATCTCGGGGGAATTTCATTCAATCAAATTTGGGTGGTCTGAGTATAGAGATAAGCTTCTCTGTCCAAAGGTGACATGATGTCACTTTCTGGCTCTCATTTTAATATAGTTCACTTTATGTTATATTAACCAATTAGAATTGATTGCCACTCCTTTCCAAAAAAATCCCTCCCCCCAAAAAAACAACCCAAAATTCTTATAAGCTTTGAGACCACTGCAGTGATTGTCTTTAATCTAAGAGAAGATAATCTTCTTCTTATTAATAATGCATTGACCTTATTAGTAAAATGATTAAATTATCCAGAAGCTATGTTTCTAGAACCTTGTTAATTGCCACATTAGGTTATAGAATTTAGAGATGAACACTGGGAATCATTTTGTCTAGCCCTTCAATCCTTTTTTTTTTCTTTTATTAATTGTTTTATTTTTTCTAGTTATACATACATATTAACTTTTAAAATACATATTTCTTTATGAATCAAAATAGGAGAGAAGAATCAGAAAGAAAAAGGGAAAAAATCATAGGAGAGGAGAAAAAAAAACAGAAAAAAAAGTGAGTATAAAGCATGTTAATTTACACTCAATCTCCATAGTTCTCTTTCTGGATGCAAATGGTGTTTTCTATCCAAAGTTTATTTCCTTGGATCACTGAACCATTGAGAAGAAGCAAATCTTTCATAGTTCATCATTCAACATGTGCATTATACATGTACAATATATTCTGGTTCTGCTTGTTTCACTCACATCCATTCATGCAAATTTTTCCAGGCCTCTCTAAAATCAGCTTGTTCATCATTTTTTTTATAAAACAATAATATTCCATTACTTTCATGCATCATAATTTTTTCATCCATTCCCCAATTCATGGACATATATTCATTTTCTAATTCTTTGCCACTACAAAAAGAACTGCTACATTACAAACATCACACATGTGGGTCCTTTTCCCTTCTTTAGGATTTCCTTAGGATACAATCCCAGTAACAGCACTGCTGGGTCAAAAGATATGCAAAGTTTTATAGCAATTTAGTCCAAATTGCTCTCCAGAATGCTTGGATTATTAAACAACTCTACCAATAATGCATTAATATAGCAATTTTCCCACATCCCCTCCAACATTTATCATTATCTTTTCTTGTCATTTTAGCCAATCTGAGGAGCATGAGATGGTACTTCAGAATTATTTTAATTTGCATTTCTCTAATCAATAGTGATTTAGAGCAATTTTTTTTGATATAAAACCATAGATGGCTTTAATTTCATCATCTGAAAATTGTCTGTTCATATTCTTTGACTATTTTATCAATTGGGGAATGACTTGCATTTTTATAAATTTGACACAGTTTTTTATATATTTTAGAAATGAGACTTTATCAGAAATACTAGCTGTAAAATGTTTTCCTCAGTTTTGTACTTCCCTTTTAATCTTGTTTGTGTTGGTTTTCTTTGTGCAAAACTTTTTAAATTTAATATAATCAAAGTTGTCCATTTTGCATTTCATAATGTTTTCTAGTTCTTCTTTGGTCATAAATTCCTCCCTTCTCCAAAGATCTGATAGGTAAAATATCCCTTACTTTTCTAATTTGTTTATGTTATCACCCTTTACACCAAAATCATGTATCAATTTTGACATTATTTTGGTATGTATTTTCATTTCAGTATGTATTTTAGGAGAATTGAACTAGAGACAACCTTTCATTCCATTGTAGTAATTCTAATTATAGGGATTCTCATTGTTTGTGGAAGGCTATTGAGTAAATATTGTGAGGAAATAAGGCCTTATGCAATATCTCAAGTCATATCTATGCCTGAGATGGCTTTAGGGCCTTAGGGTACTTGAACTTTTAAAGTGAACTAGACCTTCTCCTTGAAATAGATTAGAATTTTAGGTGAAAGCTTCAGGATTGACCCAATTCTCATGAAATTACTCAATACTGGACTCATATGTCTAATACAGAATAGCTCCACAGGAGCTTTTGCATTGTTTTTTACCCTAGAAAGAGTACTGGCTCCCTATGCAGTGGACCCAAATTCTAATCATGCCTCTAATACAAACTACTTCTGTAATTATTCCTACCATAACCTCCATTGAAGGAAGGGCACCCAAGTTGACCATGTTTTCATTCCTCTGAGACTGTCTTCCTAAGCATTCTTTAATTAACCTCCATGGGCTTCAGTGTCTTCATCTGTAATATGAAGATGTTGAACTAGAGAGCCTTTGGCAATCTTTTCAGTCCTAAACTTATGATCCTTTCTCTTCAATGACCATAGAATCAATCTAGACTTGGCAAGTGCTGACTTAATGCTTCCTGAAGTCTAAAGAACTGTAAAAAAATCCATTCTAATTTAACCATGTGTTTTCAAAAATTGACCATAGCCAAAGTCCCTGTTTCCCATTAGATTGTGAGTTTCTGTTTATTTCTATACTGACTTTACAATTAGAATGGAAGCCCCTTGAAGACAGGGACCATGTTTGTGTATTTCCTTATACTCCCAATATTTAGCACAAAGTAAAGTCTTACATAGCTTAAAAACTTAATAAATGCTTGTTGACTGACTAAATGTTATGTTGGGCATGGAGGGAGATTCAAGGACATATAAGACATAGTGTCTTTCCCTAAAGGGGTTTACAATCTACTTGAGAAGAGACAATACAACAATACAAGACAGCATGAGATTAAGAGCAAAAAAAAAAAATCAATAATACAGAGAGTAAAGGCTCACGGAAATGAGAGGAGGGAGACAATAATATGGGTAAGCGATGAAGATTTCAAGTTGGGTCCTAAAGTGTAAGGAAGACAAGAGAAATACATTATCACTGACAGATTCTAACCTCATAGGAGATCACAACCTTATCCACCATCTTCACACTTTAATCTTTCATTGGGACTGTGTGGATCACAATTATTTCTATAACTTGGCATTGTTGATTTCTGTTTACCTCCTTCGTCTCTCCTTCAATTTCTCAGTAAAGTGGCGGCTGGTTGGCATAGTGGGTAAAGTGATGAACTTGAAATTAAGAAGATTTGAGTTCATAACCAGACTCAGATATTTACTAGCTATGTGACCCTGGCAAATCACTTAAGTTCCCCTAGTTTCCCCATATATGAAATGTAGTTGGTAAATATTTGTTGTTATTCAGTCTTTTCAGTCATTTCAGACTCTTCATTTGGAGTTTTCTCAGTAGTTTTAGCATTTCCTTCTCCAGGTCATTTTATAGAAAAGGGTACTGAGGCAAACAATTAACTTGCCTGTGAGTAAATATCTGAGGCTATATTTGAACTCAGGTCTTCCTGACTACAGGTCTAGAGTTCTATATACTCTACCTAGCTACAGCTTCAGCATTGTTATAAGAATGAGATACCAAATTCAGATTATTTTCTCAACTGTACATAAATGTTAGCTATTTTTTAATAAGGAGAAAAAGATATGAGAGAAAGTAAGAGAGAAAAAGAGAGAGAGCAGAGAGATGAAGAGATGAAGAAACAGAGACAGAGACAGAGGAAAACTCATAAGTTGTATCTAAAGGAAATGAGGGAAAGAAATGAACAAATTTTGAAAGAGATGATCTGAAAGTAATTGTAGTTTTGTATGTGGTAGCTCAGGAATGTTTTTGCGGAAAGAACTCTCTTTGAATGAAAATAAAGTAAGGAAAATTTATATTGGGTATGAAGAAAATCTTGACAGTAGTTTGAGGAATTGACTGAAGCTATCTGTTGCCAAGAGAGGACCCAGAGGCTTAGTCAGTGGAAACACTCACAAAAGAGATTAGATAACAAAATCAAGAGAATACTAGAGGAGATAAGTGTGCTAAGCCTAGAGTGTTTATTGGATGACCTATGAGCTCCCTCCAGCTTTAGCATTTATATAACACAAAGCAATGAATCATAGAGCAACATCTGCATGTAATTGTATTTCTGTTCCAATAATAAAATGTTTCAGTGTCTGTTATTTACCAAAGCAGTTATCATAAAGGGCCAAGTACGGAAAACTGGGAAACAAATGCTTATCAGAAGAAGCATTTCTTTTGCAACCCTCTAGCTAAGACTTTGGAGTATTCAGTTCACCATATTGGAACAGTCCATCTCAGGAGTTTATTTAGTCACCATTTAGTCAATGATGTTCATTCTTGTTTTTGAGGTTCATCTCAAACTTGTCAATCATGTTCTTCTCTGATTTTCTTATTATTAAGTATCATTACCTGCATTCTAATCCTATTTCTAAAACACACTCCCTATGTGATCATGAATAGTTATGGGTCTCGGGTTTTTTATCTGTAATATGAGGGTGTTAGGCTACATGATCTTTGACTTTCTTTCCAGTACTAAACCTATGATCCCGTAGGAATAGCAGGAGAAATTCCTATAGGAGTTGGGACTGGAGGGGTACTCTATTCACCCCTCTTGGAAATGACTCTGACCTGTATTTTCATGCTTTTGACCCAATTACCAGCTGCCTTTGAGACAAGGAGGTTTACACCTTCCTTTTACTCAGGAATGTTTGCTTTAAAAACAGAAGACTAGAATTACACAGTTTGCTGAAAAAGTACAGGGATTTTGTCCTTTTATTGCCTGCAAAGTGCCAGGACAGTTTAAAATTATTAGCAGCCAATGTAAAAGAGAAAAGGAAATAAAAGAAACTTTTATTCCCTCAGAAACAGGCCTAGTCCCCTCACCTTTCCATAGTGCCATATAAGTTTTCTGTATGCTTTGGCACAAAAAAGCAGTGTTTTTTCTCCCCTCTTCCTCTAAAAGTTAAGAATTTTTTTTGTCCTTTTAAACTTAGTTTTGCAGGAATTCATTTTCTCTAAAATGGAGAAAGTTGAACTTTAAAACAATTATTTTTATTTTACATAGAGCAATTGCTTCTGTCAGCAGGCTTAAAATTTACCACTACAGTAAAGTAAGAGAAATATTTAAGCCACATAGGAATGTATATTTAAATAAAGCCACACCACCTAAAGGCCTGTTTCCTTCCATTTGGAAAAGCAGGTGTTTAAGGATGACGTCTTTGTAAAATGAAATAGCAAGCAATTATGTGGGGAAAGTCCTTAAATAGTAATGAAAAGAAAAAGAGCAATTCAACAATAAAAAATCTCAAAGGTCACCGATCTGTTTCATATCTCTATTCATAGTCTGATTCCTGTTTCCATTTTTCTTCTCTACTAACACCGTCATGAACAGGTGTTTAATCAATTAATCAATTAACAGACATTTATTAAATGCTCTATATCAGGCATTTGTCAAAGCATTGAGGATCTGTAAACAAAGACAGAAAGAATTTCTGCTTCTGGGATGTGGGGGTGGGAGGGTAGGGTTTATATTTGATTGGGGAAAAAACATAAAAATAAATAGCAATTGTTATTCTATAGCATCCTACAGTGGAATAATTTATTCATAAAAAGTTCTAAGATTTGCAAATCTCATAACAACCCCATGAGTTCTGAATCTTATCTTTTTAATTCATTGTCCCCATTTTGCAGATAATAGAACTGAGATTTAGAGATATTAAGTGACTTGCCTATTGTCATGCAATTGATAGTGTTGAGAGGTAGGATCTAGATATCTTTCTGAAACCAGAAGAATTCCTGTATTTTATGTTATTGAGAACATTAGCATATCACACTTCTGCTGTGGCAGTTTTTTTTTTAAACAGGCTTTAAAACCAAATATATTACTTTTTTTCTTTTTTATTCCTTCTTATGTATGGATGTATATGTATGGATATGATTTTGCAATTGCTAGAGGAAATTAGGAGAGGGATTTATAAGGAAATAAAGATAATTTTAAAACATTTTTTTTTCCTAATGAGGGCTACTGTTGCACAGAAAAAGCTTCTGGCATCCATACATGAGAAAAACAAATAATTTACAGAAGGTACCCCCCCCCTTTTTAGTGAGCATTGAGGTATATAGGGTGTTCAGGGAAAGTAACTCTGGTGTGAGGGCTTGCTGAAGCCTTTTCAGGATTACTTATCCACCTTTGGTATTCACCTGTCTTCCAATTCTTATCTGTGGCTCCAAGAAGCTGTAGCATACACAGTAGCTGCATCCCAATAAACTGACTTGGCAAATGGGCTAAGCCAAGTTGAGGATAACTGAAAGCTTCCCCTGGAAGAATGGTTAGATGAGAACAATGTTCCAAAGGCCATGAAGGTGAGTAAAGCAGGTATTGTGGAGTACTTAGAGCTTGGTCAGACATCAAAGACACTACCTCTACATCTTGCATCAGGCCATCACCATTCATCCTGACTTTTGTCTTGCCATAGGACTTTGGTGACTCTAGAAGAGAGAATGAAGTTGACAACTTTGTGCAACTCTACCTCATTGAAATACAATTCATACGTAAGGCAAGACATCATCCCATAATGTCATTGGTTCTCTTAAAAAATGAAGGACGAACAGTGAGCAAGGAAAAACATTTTATCCATATACTTTTAAATTAAGAATAGGAAGAATAAAATAGTATTCAATAAACAATAATAAAATAGAAACTATAGGATCATAGATCTTATGATTAGATTCAGAGCAGGAAGGGTCCTTAAAGATCATCATATTTAACCATTTGATTTTACAGATAAGGAAAGTGAGACTAAGGGAGTATAAGTAACTTTTTGCAGCAGCTCACACAGCTAATAAATGCCCAAGTGAAGCTGTATACAACAAATCAGGTCTTTCCTGTCCCAAAGTCAAAGAATCTATTAGCTAACTCTACTGTCTCAGTTCCATGTTCTGTATGCTTAAGGGAAGAAGAAAAAGAGAAAGACAGGAAATGGTACAGACAAGGTAAGAGGCAAAGAGGAAAACTGAGGCAGGAAGCAAGAAAAAAACTTAAAATTTTTTGAGGTAATAGTCAGTCTCAGTCCATGTACCCACCCCCAATAATAATAGGGAAGATAAGAGCAGGGGAAGCTGTAGAGGGAAAGATAATGAGTTCCATCTTGTACATATTGAGTTATATCCTGTTCATTTAAGCTCTACTATGCAAAGTAAGTTATTGCCTATTATTCTTGTTAAAATATTTCCCCTTTTAAATATGAGCAGTTTGGTTGCTAAAAGTAAGAGAAAATGAAACTTTCTGTATAAAGGAAAAAGATGAAATCAATTTGTGGAGGATGTAAGATATTTGCTCTATTAGTTTATATAAAAGGTTAGATGCAAAAGGAGCCAGAAAAAAGAATTTATGGGAAAAAATTGGATAAAATCCATGGTGGAGAAACATGGCTTTTCTGTTAAAAATGGAATAGATTATTAGACAAGCCAGATAGAGAACTTTCTCTCAGATGAACGGACTAAGAGGACCTGTTTCATAGCAAAGAATTGCCTATGGCTGCAGGGCATTGTGGTCCCTGAGGTCATTTGCACTTGACTAATGTTAGCCTTTGAAACCTCAGAATTTGCAAAATGGTAGACCAAGTAACTGTTTCATCAATTTGAGATTAGAAGAGGAAGGGATTTGCCCAGCAGGAAAGGAGAAAAAAGGAGCAGCTAACAGAGGAGAAGCTTTGTGTGGTACAGATTGTTCTTTTGAGCATTGGGAAATAGAATGCTTTTATTTGTCAACATTAAACGTTTATTTCCCATGGGACTCTTAAGATCACATGTGTTTATAATGGAATTACTGGTTGTAGTAATTTCCTCTGGATCTTAGCAGTGCTGGCCACTTTTCTAATTATACCTATGTGAGAGTCATTTTAGGTAAAAAGGCATTTTAGATAAATACTAAAACCTACAAAAGGCAATGAGCCTACAGCTCTACTGTACCTACTTATAAGAAAGGTGAAACAAATTAATCTATACATTGTTTCATACTCTGTAGTACTGTAAGTATTGTTTCCAATTTAGCCCCTGAGGTACCTTTCTATACAGGGAGAACTCCTACACCATCTAATAAAATTGACTGCTTGACAAATTGTTGCATCACACATTCTGAATTTAATACCTAGAAGGCTTTTTCATACTCAAAAGCTGTCAAATTTCTTTATCTTTGGTCTTTAAAAAAAAAACAAAGATGCTCCATTCCACAATGCCTAAAAATTTCCTTTGGAAATGGTGTATACTTCACTACTCTGAAAATCAAAAAAAGCACAACTTAAGCTGCAGCTTTCTGGGCTAATGAAGACCGTAGAACAGATATTCAAAAGAAGAAAAAAAACAACAAAAACCCTATCTTAGCCCACATAGGGTAGGGTGGAAGGGGGATCCTCCTAGAGAGTGATCCCATCATAGATAACTTCCCCATTTTTCTCTTTGTACAAAAACGGTCTAAACTTTGACATTTGCTCATCACTTTTCCTTGCTTCCCAGAGATTCTGAGATTATAATGGGTGGGGAAACAAGCTGTTACATGTTTTCATTCCTTCTGGATCAATGCTTTGAGAACTGCTTAAAAAAAAAAGATTAATGAAGAAAGAACAAGAAAGGAAGGAAGAGACTGATTTCTCTCATGGCATATTTTGGACCTTTTAACACAGACTTAGGAGCCTGTGTAAAATGACTATGATTTGCTGAAATATTCTCTTTATAAAAGTTATAGAGACACATTTTAAAAAAGGGTGAGGATACCAAAGTTTGTTCACGATTTGAATCTTTAATTTCTTAATTATTTTGAAACATTCTCCAAACTCTAAAACATATGATAGCTACAGTGAACAAGTTAGCTTTCAGCTTCTTTTGTCCAGTCTTCCAAATTTGTCTTATGACTGTGAATGATCATATCAACATGAGCTAGGAAAGCTCCACCACAGAGCAGACACAAATAGTCTATGTGAACATTTGGAGCAGAGATGTCTAAATTTGTA
The DNA here is from genome assembly GCA_023553655.1 of Myrmecobius fasciatus. Lineage (NCBI taxonomy): Eukaryota > Metazoa > Chordata > Mammalia > Dasyuromorphia > Myrmecobiidae > Myrmecobius > Myrmecobius fasciatus. The sequence continues at coordinate 912,618 of JAJPUD010000006.1, forward strand.
CATCTTATGTTTCCTTTGAGCTACTATAATTCTGCTTTGATCAAAGAACACAGCTCCTTCTTTAATGAAGACACCCAATAGTGGACAGTCCAGTACCAATGCCTCCCACATCTTACTATTCATTCCAGAGTTCTTCAGAGAGACCTTGAGAGTGTTCTTGAATCACTTCTGATCTCCATATGATAACTTGCTTTATGTAAGTTCTCTGTAAAACAATCTTTTAAGTAAATGTATGTTTGGCATTTGAACAACATAGGCAGCCATTGGAATTGCACCGTACATTGATGTAATTTTGGTCCTTTTCAAGAACAAAAGACAACAACGATTATTAGAAGTAATATCTACATCATTGAGACTGGGGTACATTAAAATGTTGAAGTTAGATTCTAGTGAATTTAATCTAGGTGAGAAGTGAGGAAATTCTCTTAAATTTAGATTAACCACAATTAACAGCTCTTAAGCTTCTCACATCAGATGTTCAGAAGTTTAGAATAAGAATTTATTGGCAAATGAAATGATGTCACTAGAGCAAGATCCTCTTACTTTGTAAATAAAAGCAAATGTATGACCAAATGAGGTCCAGCCAAGCCAAGCATTCAGCCAGATTGGACACCAGGAAATGCCATTTATGGCTTAGGTCATAGAGGTTTTAAAATGCTTAGCAGAGCCCCTAACATATAATAAGCACTTAATAAATTTTATTAATTGGTTGATTAAATGAAGCATAGTGGCAGAATTTATTATATATATATATATATATATGCCAAGCAGTCTGACAACTTTCTCCAAGGATTTCTAGTTCTGGGTTCAACATCATCATCCAGAGAATAATAAAGAAACAGTGACTGTTCTGCAAATTGTAGAAAGAGCTTGATAGTACAACATATCAGGTCTCATTCCACAAATTAGAACTGGTAAATGAATTCACAGGAGAGATGAGATTGAAGGCAGCAGGAGTCATTAAATAGATAGTGTCATACAAGAGAGAATGAACTTTAATCATAGAGAGAAGTAGGAGGGGCCTTAGGGGCAATCTAGTCAAATTCCTAAATTATACAAATGAATAGACTGAGATCCAGGGAGTTTAGAGTTTATTTTTATTATTTGTGTCTTTGGAAATCTTCTTTTACTGGTCTCCCTTTCACTGTTCCTCCATGGAAGCATACTTTTCTTAATTTTCTCTTCATAATCAAATTGTCTTCATTTCTTGATTTGTATTTTTAAATTACTGTCTATTAATTACAGTAGTCACTTCCTCCTCCCTTGTAACCTCTTCCTTGATGATCTACTTACCTTTGTCCTTTCTATATAATTCATAAATGACATCCCTCTCCTTTTTAAGCCTTTGCCTACTTCTATAACTCCTTGTCATCTAAAAATGAAAAACAACAACAACAACAAAAACCACTATCAAAGAAACAAAAATGCTTGTAAAGAACTAAAATAATAACAACTAATTGTTAATAATATTTTGCAAATATTACCTTATTTGATCTTCACAAGTTGTTTATGAGATAGGTACTACAGACATTTTGATTCTTATTTTGTTGTTATTTAGTCATTTTTCAATTGTTCTGACTCTTCATGACTTCATTTGGGGTTTTCTTGGCAAAGATATTAAAGAGGTTTTCCAGTTCCTTCTCCAGCTCATTTTACAGTTAAAGAAACTGAGGCAAACAGATTTAAGTGACTTACACAGCTTGTACACAGATTTGAGCTAAGGAAGTAGAATCTGTTCTCTATCTACTTACATCTCCTAGCTATTAAAAAGATTCCTATTTTGCAGATGAAAAGCTATGGCCAAGAGAAGTTGAATGATTTGGTCATGGTCATGAAGTAGCAAACACTAGATGAAGGTTCAAACCAAACTTTCAACTAATTTCAAATCTCTGATCTTTCAATGCTGAATAGAACAGTAGACAATTCAATAAAGGTTAGGAAAAGCTTAGTTTTAAGTTTGAAAATTGACAGCCAATTAAAAAGTGATTGAAAACTTCCATTATAAAGAGCAAAATGGACCTGTTTCATAGTGTCAATCTACATACATTTGTGTGAGATGTGATCCAGAAGACAACATTCCTAAAGAGAAATTATTTCACACCAAAAAAGAGGTAAACTTGAATGTGTGTTTGTAAGATGGTGAAGATGATCTCAGAGGAATTCATACTTTACCCAGAATTTATTTTACATCTCAGAAGCCAAATATATGTGAACTTGGGTTTAAGTGTTAATGGTGCAAATTGCATACACTCTTTAACAAGAGCCAAGTTCTAAAATACTGGACTCTATTTGGTTTCCTTTTCAACTTCTACTTCATACCAAATCTGAATTTGATTAAACCTTCTGACTTTATTATCAGTATGTATTCTGTCCAGAAAATTAACTTTAGCTAATACACATTTCAGTGGTTTAACTCTTAAAAATGCTGATTAGCAAAAGCAATAAATCCTAAAGAAAGTCAAAATTCATTTTATTTTTAGAGATTTTTGGTTTTCCCATCTCTAGTCATATGAAAAGTTGCTCCAAATCACTATTGATCAGAGAAATGCAAATTAAGACAACTCTGAGATACCACTACACACCTGTCAGATTGGCTAAAATGACAGGAAAAGATAACGATGAATGTTGGAGGGGATGTGGGAAAACTGGGACACTGATACATTGTTGGTGGAACTGTGAACGGATCCAACCATTCTGGAGAGCAACTTGGAACTATGCCCAAAAAGTTGTCAAACTGTGCATACCCTTTGACCCAGCAGTGTTTCTACTGGGCCTATATCCCAAAGAGATCTTAGAGGAGGGAAAGGGACCCACATGTGCAAGAATGTTTGTGGCGGCCCTTTTTGTGGTGGCTAGAAACTGGAAACTGAAGGGATGCCCATCAATTGGAGAGTGGCTGAATAAATTATGGTATATGAATGTTATGGAATATTATTGCTCTGTAAGAAATGACCAGCAGGACGATTTCAGAGAGGCCTGGAGAGACTTGCATGAACTGATGCTGAGTTAAACGAGCAGAACCAGGAGATCATCATACACAGCAACAACAGTATTACATGATGATCAATTCTGATGGACATGGTTCTCTGCAACGAAGAATTGTCTCAAACCAGTTCCAGTTGTTCACTGAAGAACACCATATACACCCAGAGAGAGGGAAATGAAATATGGACTACAACATAACATTTTCATGATCTCTACTGACATTTGTTTGCATTGTGTTGCCTTTCTCTGATTCTTTTTTTTTTTCTTGTAGATAGGATTTTTCTTGCATAACTTCTCAAGCATTTCAACATTATTAGCATGTAGTGGACTTCCTGCCATCTAGGGGAGGAGAGGGGACTGGGGGTAAAATTTGTAATGTAAAGCTTTGTAAAGATCAATGTTGGGGAACTACCCATACATATGTTATACAAATAAAAAGCTTTAACAAAAAAAAAAATAAAAAAAATAAATAAATAAATAAATAAATAAATAAAAAATAAATAAATAAATAAAAACATACTATTTCCACCAAAAAAAAAAAAAAAAAAGAGAGATTTTTGGTTTTCAAGTAAGCTAAAAACAAAGTTCTAAATTTTTGCTGTCAACACTTTGCATTTGTGTTTGTGAGATTAGCTCTCAGGAGACTGTTCATTTCTTCCTAGGTATTTTCCCTAGGCACTGATGCAATTAGGATTCATTGCCATCAGGTGAGTAATAGTATTCTGGTTATTAATCATGAGGAGAGAGGAAGAAGAAAAGAGACAGAAGCAAACAGACAGAAAGAAAGATAGTTACACACAGTTAGAGGTAAAGGAGAAGAGACGGGGAGGAGGATAATAGGAGGAAGTTTGGGAAAAAAGAAAGAAAGGAGGGAAAATTGGCAAGCTTTCCACTCATCTTTTTAAAAATTAAAAATAGATCTTTTTTTAAACTATCTAACATAAACACAACTGAGAGATGGCACGAATATAAAATTAGATGTACATCACAAAAGTATAATTTGATAACTTTATGAATCCTTTACTCTTTTCATTTATTTCAATTTTATGTGCACAAATACTTATTCAAGATGCTCTTTTATAACTGACTGGTTTTGTTTTTAAATGATCATTCCTACATACATACATACATATGATATTTATTGATATCTATAGATATCTATATATCTTAGAAATATTTATGGCTCTTAGGATTCCATCATTTCACCATATGTCAAAAGCCCTGAAGGCTTCCTTCTCCAGTATCTAGCAGCTTTGACTGATACTCTTTTTCTTTTTTTTTACTTTTGCAAGCCAATTGGAGTTAAGTAACTTGTCCAGGGTCACACAGCTGGTAAGTGTTAAGTGTCTGAGGTTGGATTTGAACTCAGATTTTTCTGACTCCAGGGCAGGTGCTCTATCCACTGAACTATCAAGCTGCCCCACTTCCCCCTCCACCCCCCCCCAGTCAATTGGGATTAAGTGACCTACCCAAGGTCACACAGCTAGGACGTGTTAAGTGTCTGAGGCCAGATTTGAACTTAGGTCTTCCTGACTTCAGGGCTGGTGCTCTGTCCACTACACCACCTAGCTGCCCCTGCTGTCCCTCTTATTTATTTATTTATTTGATTGATATTCTCAAGATAATTTATTTCATGACTTCTCAAATAGTGCCTGGACCCTTCTTGTAATGCATTGATTATCTTCTGGCTATAATCAAGATCGGTGGGCCCAGGAAGTCCCATATTCAATAGGTAATTTTAAAAATATCACCTACCATACAATTATGAAATTTTTGTTCTATTCACCTATACTGCCTTTGCTGAGTCCTAGATTTACCTAGACTTAGAACACCCACCTATTTTTCTTGATTTCCTTTGATTTGGTCTCTTGCATCCCTAGACTGGAATGCATTATGTCCCTGAGTCCTGCTGATTTATTTAATCCCATGCCACTGATATTCCAAATTAAATGATTTAATTAATCATGATACCTACATATAACTTTTCACCCTCTTATGTCTAATAGAAACAAAAAATAATAGATTTTTACATACAGAAAGAACCTTAGAAATTATCAAAATTGCTCATTTTACAAATGAGGAAGTAGGCTCAGGACATTCTTAATCTAAGTCTATGACTCTCAGTCCATTGTTTTTTCTCACAATCCCATGTTGTTCTGTTTTCTTGAACATGAAACTAAAAGAAATGTTATATAGCACACCTTCATGTCAACATGATTTTTACACTGACTACCTTGATAAATGTTTCTCAGTTTTTTCATTCTTTCCTTTGAAGACTTCTTTACTCCTTCTTACCATGAAGTATTAGAGCTGGTGATATTCTAAGGTGTAGTAAAAGAGGCATAGTATTCAAAATGAGAGAAGAAATCAATAGTCCTGATATATTTTTCCCTGGTCAGGCCATATCTAAAATATGATGTTTAGTCATGTATGAGCAGTAGTGTACTGATAAATATTTAACAATTGATCTCTGTGGGGGGAAAGTACCCTGATACACTTTAAAAAAAAATAGCTACTTTTCCCCATCTTTATTTGATTCAATTTAGTTTCTACTTTCTTCAGTCACATATTTGGGACTATAATGTTAGAATCTATCTGTGACTTCCCTGCTGTATTTTTTAAAATAGTATTTTATTTTTCCAAATACATGCAAGGATAGTTTTTTGACATTAATCTTTGCAAAAACCTTATATTCCAAATGTTTTGTCCCTCTTCCCCTTCCTTACCTATCTCCAAGATAGCAAGCAATCTAATATAGGTTAAATATGTGCAGTTCTTCTAAACATATTTCCATCTTCATCATGCTGCACAAGAAACATTTCATCAAAAAGGGAAAAAAAGTGAGAAAGAAAAAACAAGCAAACAACAAAAACAAAAAAGTTGAAAATGCTATTATCTGATCCATATTCAGTCTCCATAGTTCCCTCCCTAAATTCAGATGGCACTTTCCATCACAAGCTTGACACACTTTTAAATTTAATATGCATTATTGACACTTTATCACTTTTTAAAAGTTGACATTTAATAAAAGAACAAATATAGTCCTAATATTTCATGTTTACCAGGTTCCAAGTGTAAAATCTCATATTGAAAATTTAATAATTGTTTCTAGCATACCCTAGTTTATAGGCACATTTTAGGAAAGATATAGATAAGGATGTCCTGGAACTAGTTAGCCTAAGAAAGACAATGAACTGGAATTAGTTAACCTAAAGAAGACTTAATATGATAGCTATCTTCAGTTATTTGAAGGGCTAAAATGTAGAAGATTATTATTATTTATTAAGTTCTGCAAAGTTTATTGTTCCTAGAAAACATGAATAAATAAATAAATGAATAAATACAGAATGAATAAAGTTTCAGATAGGAAGCTTTAAGCTTGACCTAAGAAAGTACTCCTTATAATTACAGCTGGCAAGTAGAATAGACTGCCTTGGGAAGTTGTAGCATTCATTCTTCCTTATCAGAGATCTTGAGGTAATCATTTGTGTGTGTGTGTGTGTGTGTGTGTGTGTGTGTGTGTGTGTGTGTGTGTTGGGGGAGAGGGGAACAGCTGTAGAGGTAGTGCTTGTCTTTGTATGAGTTAGACTGGATAGCTTCTGAGATCCCTTCTAATTCTTAGATGTTGTTTACATCTTCAATAAACATTTCCCTAAGAATTTGCAGTTATTCTTAAGAATGACTTGGTATAATTGCTTTTTATAGACTCTCTAGGGGAGAAAGGGGATAATTTCAAAATAGACCAATATGTTTTTTATCTTAAACAGTCCTCAAAACTACAATTGCCTCTAATCTCATCAATATAGATTTTTCCCTAATTACCAATCAGGAAAATTATGCCAATCAAAACCCATCCACAATTGCCTATCATGGATATCTCTTGTCCTCAACAATTTTGCCACAGGGGCTTACCCAAAGTGTTCAGTGACACTTTTCTTTATCTTGACATCATGAGGGTACCATTGGAGCATACAAGATGGTAATCAGTTGATATGATCACAAATCTAGAGCAGGGAAGAATCTCAAAAGTCATCTACTCTTTCACTTAAGGAAACAAGTCCCAAAAGATGAAGTTACTTACTTCTCAAACTTAGTGGAAAGCCAAGATTTCAAACAAGGTCCTTTTGACTTTCAATTTGCTGTTTTTTCCACTATACCATTTTTTCTCTCTTATGCCAACCTCATCATCTCTTTTCTGCTCATACATTCTTTGAAAGCATGATTCACTCTGCCTTTCCTTTGTAATTCTAAATTTATAATATATTTCAGGCTACTCATGCTGATCACGTGTCTCTCAACTGCCCTCGGGAGCTTACTAGTTTTCCAACTTTTCCAAAGGCCCCATAGTCCCAAATCAAACTAACAAAACAATGTAGAGAGTATTTAATCAAAACTTAACATGATTTAAAACTAGTTTGATATTAATTGTATGTGGGCTACTTTAATATTTCATCTATCTCAGGATCCAGCTGGAAAAATCATTTTAGAGATGTTATAGCATTTTTTCCCATTCATTTTGCAGCATATATTTCATTATCATCATCACCTCCTAGAGGACTGAAATGTAAGGATTTTGAAGTTTGAAACCAAGGAACTTGGTTGATTCAAAGGTGCTAGCCTTATCATAGCTTCAGTAGGATGTTATTTACAAATTATAATATGAATGACCTTGAGAACCCTTTTTCCTCTCACCCTCAAACAGAAATATTTCCCTTGTCAGGTCTTGAAGTTAACTCATTGGGGAACTCTATTTTCTTTGGGCTGAGGCAGTGAAGGCTCTTGTTTACTACACTGTTACATCTGAAGCTCAATCAACCAAACAATCAATAAACTTTTATTAAGCGTTTACTCACTGAGAACAGGAACTAACAGAGGAGGCAACATGCAACCAACTGTATGCAAAGCAATCTATATATAATAATAAATAAATTAACAGAGGGGGGATACTGGAATTAAGACATTGGAAAAGATTTGCTCTAAAATATGGAATTTTAGTTGGGATTTAAAGGAAGCTATCACAGGCAAGTCAAGATACCACCTTGTGATATCACTGATTCATTTTGAAAACAAAGGACTCACCATCACTATCATCATTGTTATTACAACAGAAAAGGAAGCCAGAGAAGATAGTAGCAGAGTTGAGGAAAGAGAGAGTGTTTTGGGCATGAAAGATAGCTATAGAGAATGCAGTGATAGAATGTTTTTAAGAGGCTTTCAAATAACTAAATCCTCCTAAATCCAGGAGAATATTGATTCCAATTCCTTTACTTTGCTAAAAAAGAAAATGAGATTAAGTAAGGTTAAGTGAGCTTTTCATGGTCATGAATCAGTAAGAATGTGGGGCAGAATTGGAACTCATCTTTTTGACTCCAAAGTTTATACCACTAGGAACTGCAATTATGATCAGAATGAAGAAGAAGTTATTTGAGTAGACAGGTAATAATAAACCCCTTTTTGTAGTTTGTATTTTAATCCTCTGGCTCTGTCCCCATGATGCCAAGGATAGGAAAATATGATTTAGAAGAAAAAGAACAAATGTTTTGACGTAAATTTTGTCATATTGTCCTGAGGAAGACGAAGTCTGCTATTAACTAGCTGAGGCAGCTAGATTGTTGTCGTTGGTCTTTTGTTCTGTAGAAGCACCAACAACATCAGGAAAGTGAAGTCTTGGCTTATAAGTGAATTGGATTTAACTGCAGGGCTGTGCAGTTTCCAGCCTCTCTCTCTTCTCCAGAATCATCTGGGTCCAGTGACAAAATATAGATCAGAATTACTGGAGATGGCCCTGCATACAATGGAAGGCCTTGTTCTTTTTTAAGCTAAGCTCTTCCTAGGTCTCCTTTTTTTTTGTTGTTTAAACCTACTCAAACAAACAAACAAAAAAGAATTGATTGCATACTTGGGAGATATTGGCTCAGGACCACACAGCATGGCATACCCTCATCAGAGAAATTTTTGTGCTCTATAAGTAAAACAGAATTGAATTAGCCCAAAGGAAATACGAAATACAAAAAATTAGAGAAGTCACCCCAAATGTTCAAAAGGAAATATTTATGCCTGGCCTGTAGTAGAGCATTTCAAGCTCACATTGGTCTGATCAATCACAGTGGGACCCACTATAACTGGACTTTAATATAGTGATGTCATTTTGGTCCTTTGAATTACAGGACAACAACCAGGTCTCTTTTATGTATGCAAACAAACAAAAGAACAGTCTAGGAGACTCTCAATAAAGCCCAAACTATGACCAAGTGGCCCATTATTGACCAATCAGTGAAAGTCAGAGGTAATCAAGCAGCTCTATTTGAGTCAGAATGGGATAAGTTCAAATCCAGTCTCAGATACTTGTGTTCCTGGAAAACACTTTTGTCTCAATTTCCTCAACTGATTAATGGACATTATAACCTTCTTTGCAGGCTTGTTGTGAGGTTCAAATGAGATAATATGTGCAAAGCACTTAGCACTGTGCTAATCAGCTTTATAAAATACAGATAACATAAATATAATTAATACATACAGATAATAAGTAATATAGGTAATAGATTCTCTATAAATGCTTATTTTATCTCAGGAATTTTCACATTCTCTTCTGGGCTAGAAATTGACCTCTAAGCTCCTCTTTGGCTTTGAAATTCTATGATTCTATAATCCCTTATCCAAACCTTTAAATTAACCAACTTAAACCTAGAAAGAAGATGGTATTCTAGTTATTTAGCTTTACCTGCTGAAACTCAGGAGGAAGACCTGTATTTTATTATGTAAATGATTTTTCTGATTTTGTTTAGTTCATACTACCCAATATTCTCTGAAATAATATCTTTTGTCATTTATTGTGATACAATTATATTCTATTCCATTCATATGCCAAAATTTGATAAACATCCTTTCCCTAATTTTCTTTTTTCTTCCCTCTCTCCCCCCCATTATACCTGCTCCAATTTTCTAACAGAGTTTAAGACATGTTTAGATTCTGGTTCTTTTCTGACATCCCCACTTTCATCTCTTTAGGGTCAGTAAGTGTGTTGTTCTTACAGCTTTTCCTACTTAGTACAATATTCTTGGTACCTCTACTTCTGAGGGGAAATGTGTTTCTTCTCTTCCTATTGAACGTTAGCCATATATCATCATATAGTTCCTTCCAGTTTCTCAAATAAATTTATCTTTCTAGATTTCTCTTGGTGCTTGTATTTGTATTTCAAGATTTTTACTTAGCTCTGATCTTATCATCAGAGATACTTGAAAGTCCCCAATTACATTAAAAAGCTATTTTTTCCAGTATAATATTATACTGAACTTTATATGCCAGTTTCTTCTTAGTTGTAAGCTTATCTCTTTTGCCTTTTGGAGAATTGTAATATAAATCTCTTTTTTTATCTATAAGATTTCTTTCTTATTTTTAGCAGAATCTGATGAGCCTTATATGAACTTAGCTGTGGTCATTGTGTGCTTGAACTACCTTTCTCTGTATGCTATTATTTTCTTTGAAGGGGGAGGTCTTGGTTTTGATTATGACACTCCTGGGACTTTTCCTTTTGAAATTCCTTTCATAAGGCGATGGGTAGATTCTTTCTACTTTTACTTTGTTCTCTGGTTCTAATAAATTTGGGCAGTTTTCATTTTTGACTCTTAAAATATGGTGCACAAATTGCTTTTTTTCCCTCAGCTTTTAGGAAGTCCAATGATTTTCAAATTATCTCTCACTAACCTATTTTCTAGATTAGTTGTTTGTGATAGCAGATATCTTACATTTTCTCCCATTTTTTCAATCATTTGACTTCATTCTTTTTTTATTAAAGCTTTTTAATTTTCAAAAGATATGCATGGATGATTTTTCAACATTAATCCTTGCAAAACCTTGTGTACCCCCACCTCTTCCCCTTCCCCCTCCCCTCGATAGCAAGCAATTCAACATATGTTAAATATGGCAAAAATATGTGTTAAATCCAATATATGCTACAATTATCTTGCTGCACAAGAAAAATCAAATCAAAAAGAAAAAAAAGTAAGAAAATAAAATGTAAGCAAACAACAAAAAAGAGTGAAAATGCTATGATATAATCCACACTCAGTTCCCACATTCCTCTGAGTGTTGATGGCTCTCTTCATCACAAGATCATTGGAACTGGTCTGAATCATCTCATTGTTGGAAAGAGCCACATTTTGACTCCATTCTAATATTTTTGTGTTGTTGCTATCTTATAGAGTCATTGACTTTTCTTTGGTTTCTTCAAGTCCATTTAGTTAGATAAGGTTTTCTATTTTTTCTTCTAAACTACTTATTCTCTTTCCATTTCTTTCCTCCAAAGCTTTTAGTTAGTTCCCCTTCACTTTTGTTTCATTTCTTCATTGATTTTATGTGGAATTTTTTTCCTTTGATTATCTATATGCCATTATAATATTTGTGAAATCTCACCTTCAATATTAAAGATGATGCTTAGTACATTACTGCACAGAAGTATCATATTCTTGAAAACATAGAAATGAATGTGCCTGGCAATTCTTTCCCTTCTTGGTTTTTATTTATTTTCAGTATCTTACAATGGAAAATTTTATTTAATAACAAAGGGATAAGGACACCTAGGGAAAAAATGCTCAGTGCTCAGTACACTACAATGTTTATTATAGTTTCAATAAATATTTGTTGAGTGAGTTCCCCAAGGATTTGTCCTTGGCTCCATTCTGTTCAACATTTGACTTCAACAATGACTTTGGTTAAAGAATAAACACTGTACTACTCAAATTTGTGAATGACATCAAACTGAGAAGGATCAATTTCAAGTTGGATGACAGAACCAGGATGTAAAAATATCCTGATACCCTAGGATAATAGGCTACATTTAGTAAAATGGTTTTTATAAGGTAAATGTAATCTCCTACATTTGGGGTTTAAAAATAATCACACAAATACTTAATAGAGATATGAGGGCAAAAAACTTAGGGTTTTAGCAGACTGTGAGGTTGCTATGAATTTTGTCAATAGTATGATGGAGCAGTCAAAAAATAAACACATATATGAGTAGAATAAAATAGAATGTTAGGCTACATAATAGAAGTATATTGACCAGAATGAGAGAATTTATAGTACTGCTGTGCTCTGCACTGGTTGGACCAAATCTATGATCCCAAGGATAAATCCCCAGGAAATTCATTCATAGTTATTGGCTCATAAATATTTATTGAACTCACTAGGAACATTGTATTGAGCCGGGCACTACTAACATTATTATGGTCAGTTTTGAGTGCCCTGTTTTAGGAAGAGCATTGAAAACTTGGAGAGTAGGGGCAGCTAGGTGGCGCAGTGGTTAGAGCACCAGCCCTGAAGTCAGGAGGACCTGAGTTCAAATCTGGTCTCAGACACTTCCTAGCTGTGTGAACCTGGGCAAGTCACTTAACCCCAATTAGGGCAAGTCACTTAACCCCAATTGCCTCAGCAAAAAAAGCAAAAAAAAAAAATTTAAATTAAAGAAAACTTGGAGAGTATTCAGAAGAGAGTGCCTAAGAGGGTGAGGGAACTCAAATCCATATGAGGATTGCTGAAAGAAAATGTATCCAAATAAATCAAGTTAAATTAAATGCTGAAGATACTATTCTCAACGCCAGGAATATAAAAACAAATATGAAAGATAATCCTTGACACAAGAATTTACATTCTTCTAGGAGCTGAAAGAATGTAAATCTGTTAAGTAAAAACATGAAAAAATGTAATATTTAATATGGTGTGTATATGTGTGTGTATTAAGTATGTAAAGATACATGTAAAGACAAGATAATTAGGAGCGGGGAGAAGATCCTTCATCATGGGAACCATTAAGAAAAGTTTCCACAAATCAGAGTTATTGTAGATAAATTTGCTAAAATACAGGATTGAAGTAATGATGTCCTCATCACTGAAGAATTTTTAAAAGAGGCTTGATAGTCACTTGATGATGATCATAAGCTTAAAAATTGAGGGCTAGAAGGGATCTTATAGTTCATCCAATATATCTTCTTTATTTTAAAGATGAGGAGATTGTCAACATAGGGATGTGTGGTTAGATATGATTTAGGTTAGAAAGCGTGGGGTCCCTTTCAATTCTGAGAGTCAATGAATGAGTGAAAAATAAGGAGGAAAAATAAGGAGTGAAAAATGTATATATACAATAACTAAAATTATAAAGCAAGTCAAGCATCTTGGAAAAGATCATGCATATTGGGTTTTCTTCCTGGAGTAAAACAGACTAATCAGGCAATGTTATTTTCTGCACAAGCCAAATGATTGATGTGTTGTTAAATATTGATTGCTGAAGATAAATGAATCTGGTTAATTTAATTTTGACTGAAACGATAAATAATACTGTGGTATGGATCACAGCCATGGATTAATTGATGTGGAGATTTAGTTCCATGTAACAGTGCTTTGATTAGGGTCTTAGGACTTGACTATGTTCACCCCAACCTGTGAGACCCCTCACAAATCATAGTTATGAAAGAATACAGCAACTTGTTTGATTAGGTGTGGGCAAAGCAAAGAGTCCAATTCTTGTTTGACCTGTGTATGAGCTCCATTGGTGATCACCTTTTTATCTGGGTGTGAGTCATTATGTTGACTTTGGTTTCTATCTCAATGGTTGCCCTATTCAAGGACATTTGTGGTTGTTGAGATTAGCCAATGACATTAGATATAATTAATTTGAGAATGGGATTTTAGGAGAAGAATATCTAGAATTTAAATTTAAAAATGTTTCTAATTGTTTTGGGATTAGTATAAATCATTTGAAAAGCATTCTCTTATCATAGGAAATAGCTATAAAAATGAAGCAATACCAGATTTTATTTTTTTTATTAGAGCTTTATATTTGCAAAACATATGTATGGGTAATTCTTCAACATTGACCCTTACAAAGCTTTCCATTACAAATTTTTCCCCCTAGTCCCCACCCCTCCCCTAGATGGCAGGAAGTTCACTATATGTTAATTATGTTAAAATACTTGACAAATCGAATATGTGTATACATATTTGCACACTTATTGTTGTGCAAGAAAAATTGTATCTACAAGAAAAAAAATCTGAGAAAGGAAACAATGCAAGCAAACATCAATAGAGAGCATGTTGTGGTCCACATCTCACATCCCTCTCTCTGAATATATATGGCTTTCTTCACTGAACAATTGGAACTGGTTTGAAACATTTCACTGTTGAAGAGAGCCATGTCCATCAGAATTGATCATCAGTCTTGTTGTTGCCTGTGCCAGATTTTAACTATAAGGTGGCAACATTGTTGAAATGTTTTTGTATAAAGAAAACCAATATAGCCAAGAGTAAAAGGAAAGCAGAAAATTGCAGGGGGGTGGGGGAGGGAGGGGGGTGACTGATAGACAATCTTTTTTTTTTCTTTTTTTTCTGAGGCAATTGAGGTTAAGTGACTTGACCAGAAGTCACACAGCTAGGGAATGTTAAGTGTCTGAGACCAGATTTGAACTCAGGTCCTCCTGACTTCAGGGCTGGTGCTCTACCCACTGCACCACCTAGCTGTCCCTAGACAATCTTTCAAATGGCATATGATTGTGTTGAAATACTGCTGTGATATAAGAAATGATGAGCTGGTTGATCTGAGAAAAACTTGGAAAGACTTGGACCTCTGAAGGTCATGAGAACAAATGGCAAATAGTACATAGTACATATATATACATATATACATAATATACATAGTACAGTGTATATATATATATATGCATATATATGTATATATGTATGTGTATAATTATCTATGTGTGTGTATGTATATGCATATATATATATATCCATATGTAATGATTGTAGCCTTCTTTAGAGTAGAAAGGGAGTGATAAAAAATTTAAAGTATAAAGTGCACCACAGAGAATAAAAGAAAACCTAGAAGGAAGGAAAGAAAAGCTGGGTATCTTTGAAAACAATGTATAGTTTTTATGACAGTTTTATTTGCAATGGAAATTTATTGCTTTATATTAAATACTCTCTTGTGTTCCACTGTATACATGGAAATGTTCTTTTTTCCTCTTTTCTTGTTGTATATTGAAGGTTAAAATGAATAAAAAATTTACACAATATAAATTAGAGGTGGGAATCTACATTAACATATGTTTAACTTAAAACATTTTTTCATATCATATAATATCATATCAAATCATATCTATTTTCTATTCCTCTTACCTGCCCACTCTTTCAAAAAAAAAAAAAAGGAAAAGAAACCTGTGTTTGAAATATGCATAAATAAACAAAATAAGTTCCCACATTGGCTATGTTCAATGCATGCATACACATATAAATGCAGAATTGTGTGTGTGTGTGTGTGTGTGTGTGTACACACACATGTGCACACATCATTCAGTATCCTGAGTCTATCATTTCTTTGTCAGTAGATGGGTAGTATGTTTCATCCTTGCTTCTTTGAGACTATGGTTGCTGATATTTATTTTCAAAACACCTACATTAGAGCAACCATATTTTCATATTTATTATAAACCATATCACAAATCTTCCTGGTTAAGACTTCCTTCAGTCCTCACCTCTAGATATTTATTATTTTATACTTATCTATATGTATAGCAAAGTTGACTTCCCATTCTGTCCTTCCAGGAAGTATTTTCCCCTTCTCTGCACAATTAGCATGTTCAGAAATCTTTCTTAATTAAGGTAAATAATTTATTCAAGTCAACAAAGGGGTAGTGTATTTCAGTCAATCAGATATTCCTAATAATCCCAGGCCTTATCTCCATTCTCTCTGGAGGCAAATATGATTAACTCCTGAATTTCTGAGTGAGAAGAATTGTTATCTCTGTAGTATTACCCTGTGGAATCTTGCACTCTGGGAGAAGTAAAGGGGATCTGAAAATTAACTAAATAAAAATAAAATTCAATATACCTCTCAGCTTTAAGATTTTGCTGTAAGAACATTTCTTTACTCAATAACATGATGCTACTAGACAATCTATATGTATAGCACCATTTAAAAAAATAAATGTTTATTCATATCTTTTTGTCTTTTCACCTATATTTTTACTACTTTCTTTACCTACTCCAGACAGTCAGCTTGTATAATAAAGTATTTTTGACAAGGATGGACAAAAAATATTGAACAAAACTAATCAAAAGATCAAAAAAGTCTTATATTACATGCAGTGTACCATATTCATAATCATCCAAAGAATTGGGGACAGTGGAATGTCTTCTCATATATTCTTTTTGTGGCCAAATTTGTTCATTACAATTTTGTAGTATGCAGATTTAATTGGTCTGTTGTTCTTTCCATTTCATTATTGTAATTATAATTACAATATATATATATACAATATAATATAACTATAATCATCACCAATAACACTCATTGTGTATATTGGTTTCTTGGTTCTTCTTACTTTACATTGCATCATTTATATGTTTTCCCATGCTCCTTGTATTTCTTTTATTTCTTTTATTCATCCTTTCACACCGAACAGTAAGCATTACATTCACATAGCACATTTTTTATATTCCTAATTGCTGCTGTATAATGACTTTTACATCATATTTTTCAAGAAGTATTTTCCCTTCTCAGGACAACTAATATATTCAAAAACCTCTGGTGATGAATGAAAAGAGTTAGCTATATTATGCTCAGTCATTTCAGTTATGTCCAACTCTTTATGACCCCATTTGGAGTTTTCTTGGCAAGGATATTGGAGTGGTTTGTCATTTCCTTTTCCAGCTCATCTTACAGATGACAAACTGAGGCAAACAAGTTTAAGTGACTTACCCAGGATCCTCACAAGTAATAAAGGCTGAGGCTGGATTTGAACTCAGGAAGATCAGTCTTCCTGACTCCAAGCTCAGCACTCTATCCCTGTGCCATCTTAGTTATCTATAGTTCAATGTATTTCAGCAGAAAAAATGGTTCCAATCCTTATTTTCTTCTTTGAGGCAAATGTGTTTAATTCCATACTAACAACAAATTCTGTGGCAGTATGTTGTGCTACCTTGGAGTTAGGAAGGACCTGATTCAAATCTGGCTTCCAGTTACAAGCTAGATACTTATGAATCACAGGTAAATCATTTAACTTCCAAGTGCCCACCAGCAATTTTCTAATGCTATAAATTGCTGAAAAAAAATATTGATATGCATTTTCAAACTGGAAATTTCCTTCTCAGATGATATCACAAATCCCAACCACTCAGTAAATGCATTGAAAATGTAAATGCAAAATAAAGATATCTATGATTCCTATAAAAGGTAATTAAAATATCAAAAGTTGCTTGAGTATTCTTCAAGAAATCTAAGCTTCCCTTAATATTTCTTCCTAGGTTTCTAAGTGCTTTTGTGGACAAAATCCTCTCAACAAGAGAGCATAGCATCCTACACTTAGCCCTCCTTCGTAATTCCCTAATAAATTTGTCCAGGACTCCAACCAAAATATGTTATTTCAAGCTGCGAGGTCTTAAAACCCAGCATGAGAAATCTGGGTAGTGTTCCATCTGCCTCTTAAATCTTCTCTGGTAATAACAATTCGGTAATCCAATTTTAGCTTAGAATTTGCTCAGTGCTTTTTGAGACAGAATGGAATTCAGTCCATTCACTTGTTTCCCAAGTGCACAAACTGGAAAAGAACCTTGTTATTGTCAAAGCAAGCAGATGTGACTTGAAGACTTACAAAGAATTGGAAAGTTAGGGGAAAAAAGATGGGGGGGGGAGGTTGCTAGTGATAGCCAGTTCCCAATTAACCCTGCTAATAATGGAGCTGAGCATGAATTATTCAAAACCTAGAAAGACTATAAAAAATCCTATGTAAACCAGAAACTTGATCCAATTCTCTTTCTATATTATTCTTATGAGAATAGCAATCACATTTGATATACCAAGAGGATGAGTTGATCACAACTTAATATAAAAGCTTCTCCTTTGCCTCTAAAATGTGTCTGTGTCAATAAGCCTGTCCAGATTCATATTTAAAACTAGATCAGAATTCTAGCATCTATTTTCTCTCATATCTCTGAATGGAATATTTAGCACACAGAAAGGCTTACTTTGAAACATTGGTCTATATCACTGCCTTCAAGATATTTTAATGAGAAAAGGTATCTTGCTTTAAATCAAAAGTCTCCCTAAGTCTCAGGAAATCACTCAGATTTTAATCTATAATACACTGAGAATATTTTTGTTTGTGTAACTGCATTACATCTGTCTAACATCTGCTGGAAATGCCTTCTCCTCCCCCAAGCCCTCCCCCATTAAATAAATAAATTATAGCATTTTCTATTAGACTATTTTATATTGAAAAGAATTATGTGCATAAGATAGAAGAAAGTAGAGAGAAGATGCAGGTGCAGAAAAAGAGGTTTCCTAAATACCATAATAGGGAAAGCTGTGTTTTCAGAGAGATCCAATAAGACAAATATGTAATTCTATTCTTCCATGCAATAATAGCAACTTCCATTAATGTGGGACATCACCATTTATAAAGCTTTTTCCTTACAATAAGCTATGAAATAGGTTGGGTAAGAATTATCATACACATTTTGTAAATAAGGGAACTAAGGTCAGGGAGATTTGGTGACTTGCTCATTTTCATAAAACTTTTAACCATCAGAATTGGGCAGTCTTTGACCCAGTTGCAGATAAATGAGGCCAGTAGAAAGTTGTGTGCTTCAATTTTCATATAGGTTGGAAAGTGTAGACCCATTTTTTTAGAAGCTATCCCACTACCCCATCCAAACCTATGGTGATTGAGGGAGAGGGTAATCCCGGGAAAGAGAGAGAAAGCAGAACTAAGGACAGGTTAGAAATTAGGGAGAAATTACTTCTAATGCTAGCCTCTGCTTACTAGGGAGGCAGAAAGACATGCAGATCCCTAAAGAGAGCATGAGAATGGAATCATTTGTAACAGAGGATAGAATAGGAATACAAAAGAAGAAACTACTTTCCTTCTCCATTCAATGACCCAAAGTTGAACTGTCATTCCCAGGACTTTCTGCTTCCTCAGTAATCAATAAACATTTATTAAATGTCTATTGTATGCCAAGCACTATGGACTGTGTAGTCTAGGGAAACAAATACAAAAAAAGAAAGATGGTCTCTGCCCTCAAAGAGCTTGCAATCCAACGGAGGAAAAAAATGCAAAAGAAAAAAAAATGGGGGTGGAGCCAAGATGGGGAGAGCAGACACGACTTTCTGTGACCTCCTCTCAAATCAACAGCAGATTAAGCCTCTAAACTGGTTCTGGAATCAAAGAACTCACAAATAGTTGAAGTACAACCCATTCCTAGAAGTTACCTTGGAAGAACTTCAGAACAGGTCTGTTTCAAATGGGCAGGGGGACAGTCTGCTGAGCCCAAACAAGCACAGGGAGGCAGGCTGGGGAGTCAGAGTGTTGCAGCTTCCATGCATCTAGGAATCTTCTGTGAGCCTCTTAGGCTACTCTATCCTGGTTGCAAGCATGTGGCTTGGCAGGTTTGCTACAAAAGACAAATTGCAAACCACTGAGCCCTGGGAAGAACATGGGATCTAGGCACAATTACCCAGCATCAGAAGTCAATCAGCAGAATTGTCCCAGGGAAAATTAAAGCAGCTGTGGCTCCTTTGCATTGAGCCGACCTCAATCCTTAAAAAATGAGCAAAAAACCAAAAAGAAATATTACAACAGATAGCTTTTATGGAGAGAGAGAGAACAGACCTCAAATCCTGAAGTTCCTAAATCAACTGCAGATGAAGCTGAAAAGGGAGATATGAGCTGGTCCCCATTTCACAAGGTTTTCTTGGAAGTTTGCATAAAGGATCTTAAAAGAAAATTTGAAGAAAAATGGGGAAAGGAAATGAGATATTTGCAAGAAGGTATGGGAAAAGCACATAACTCCCTACAAAGTAGATTTGATGAAATGGAAAAAGCATATAAAGCCTTAGAAAATAGATATGAAAAAGATACCAATTTGTTGAAAAACAAAATTTGTGAAATGGAAAAAATGCAATGAATAAAACAATTCAATTGGTCAAATACAAAAGAGCTAAAAAGATAACTGAAGAAAATAATACAATAAAAATTAGAATTGAACAACTGGAAGTGAATGACTCAATAAAAATTCAAGAATCAGTCAAACCAAAAAATATGAAAAAATAGAAGAAAATATGAAATACTTCCTAGGAAAAACACCTGACCTGGAAAATGGATCTAGGATAGACAATCTAAGGATTATTGGACTTACTGAAAGCCATGATGAAAAAAAAGCACCTACACATTATTTTACAGGAAATCATAAAGGAAAACTGCCCTGATGTCTTAGAATCAGAAGGTAAAATAGCCATTGAAAGAATTCACCAATCACCTCCTGAAAGAGACCCCAAAATTAAAATCCCAATGAATATTGTGGCTAAATTACAGAATTGTCACACCAAGAAAAAGCTATTTCAAGCAGCCAGAAAGAAATAATTGAAATACCAAGGAGCCACAATTAGGATCACTCAGAACCTAGCAGCTTCCCCTTTAAAGTATCAAAAGGACTGTAATCTGATATTCTGAAAGGCAAAGGAACTTGTATTACAGCCAAGAATAAGCTATCCAGTTAAAATGAGAATTATCTTTCTGGGAAGATGATGGACATTCAATGATATTGGTGAATTTCACCTATTTCTAATGAAAAGACCAGACCTGAACAAAAATATTTATCTCCAAACACAGAACTCAAGAGAAGCATAAAAAGGTAAAAAGAAAAGAACTCTTGAGAACTCTATTTCTGTTATGGGTATACTTAAAGATTGTGGGTATAATTTGATATTATTGTGATAATATGAAAAAGAAACTCGAGGTGGAAAGGGGATTGTACTGGAAAAAGAGGGGAAAGGAGGCAAAATAAGGAAAATCACATCTCACAAAGAGGCAAAAAAGTCCTATTATAATTGAAGGAAAGAAGAGAGGGAGATGAGCACTGTATGAATCTTACTCTCATCAGATTTGGCTCAAAAAAGAGAATATCAGATATATTTGGTATCACAAAGAAACTTGTTTCACCTTATAGGGAAGTAGGAGGGAAAGGGGAAAATAAAGAGAAAAAATATTAGAAGGGAAAACTGAAGAATTAGGGGGAAAGTATAAAAAAGGGGGAAGGGCTCTAAAGGGAGAGGACTGTTTGAGGGAGGTGGTCATCAAAAGCAAAATACTGGGCAGGAGGGAAGGGGAAAAGGAAACAGAAAAACATAACTTAGGGTAAATAAGATGGCAGAAAATATAGAATTAGTTATTTTAATTGTGAATGTGAATGGGATGAACTCTCCATAAAACAGAAGCGGATAGCAGACTGGATTAAAAGTCAGAATCCTGCAACATGTTGTTTACAAGAAATACATTTAAAACAGAATGATACATACAGAGTGAAGGTAAAGGGCTGGAGCAGAATCTATTATGTTTCAGGTAAAGTAAAAAAAAAAAAGCAGGGGCAGTAATCCTGATTTCAGATCAAGTAAAAGCAAAGATACATCTAATTAAAAGAGATAAGAAAGGAAACTATATTTTGCTGAAAGGTACCATAGATAATGAAGCAATATCAATGCTAAACATATATGCACCAAGTGGCATAGCATCCAAATTTCTAGAGGATAAGTTAAGAGAGATGCAAGAAGAAATGAACAGCAAAACTATTTTAGTAGGGGATCTCAACCTTGCTCTCTCAGAACTAGATAAATAAAACCACAAAATAAATAGGAAAGGTAAACAGGATGTTAGAAAGTTAGTTATGATAGATCTTTGGAGAAAATTGAATGGAGACAAAAAGGAGTTTTATTTTTCTTGGCAGTTCATGGACCATATACAAAAATTGGCCATGTATTAGAGCATAAAAACCTCAAAATCAAATGAAGAAAGGTACAAATAGTAAATGCATTTTTTTCAGATCATTATGCAATAAAAATCACATATATAAGGAAAGGAGAAAATAGAAAACAAATTAATTGGAAATTAATCTAATCCTAAAGAATGAATAGGTGAAACAACAAATCATAGACAGTCAACAACTTCATCCAAGAGAATGACAATAATGAAGCAACATACCCAACTTTGTGGGATGCAGCCAAAGCAGTTATAAGGGGAAATTTTAAATCTCTAGATGTTTACTTGCATAAAATAGGGAAAGAGAAGATCAATAAATTGGACTTACAACTAAAAAAGCTAGAAGAAGAACAAATTAAAAACCCTCAATTGAATACCAAATTTAAAATTCTTTTTTTTTAATTTTTAATTTTATTTTTTTATTAATACTTTTTATTTGCAAAACATATGTATGGGTAATTCCTAAACATTAACCCTTACAAAGCTTTCTGTTACAAATTTTCCCCCCTACTCCCCACCCCTCCCCTAGATGGCAGGATATCCACTACATGATAATTATGTTAGAATACTTAAGAAATTGAAAATATGTATACTTATTGCATCATTTTTTGTGCAGGAGAAATCGTATCTACAAGAAAGAATAATCTAATAAAGGAAATACAATGCAAGCAAACATCAATAGAGAACATGAAAATGTTATGTTGTGGTCCACATTTCACATGCTTCTCTCTGGGTGTATATGGCTCTCTTCACCAAACAATTCGAACTGGTTTGAAGCATTTCATTGTTGAAGAGAGTCATGTCCATTAGAACTGGTCCTCATACAGTATTGTTGTTGCCATGAATAATGATCTCCTGGTTCTGCTCACTTCACTGAGCATCAGTTCATGCAAGTCTCTCCAGGCCTCTCTGAAATTGTCCTGCTGGTCATTTCTTACAGAGCAATAATATTCCATAACATTCATATACCATAATTTATTCAGCCACTCTCCAATTGATGGGCATCCATTCAGTTTCCAGTTTCTAGCCACTACAAAAAGGGCTGCCACAAACTTTCTTGCACATGTGGGGCCCTTTCCCAAATTTAAAATCCTGAAAATAAAAAAAAGAGATTAATAAAACTGAAAATAAAAAACTATTGAATTAATAAATAAAACTAAGAGTTGGTTTTATGAAAAAACCAACAAAATAGATAAACCTGTATTTAATTTGATTAGAAAAAGAAAAGAAAATCAAATTGTTAGTCTCAAAAATGAAGAGGGAGAACTTTCCACCAATGAAGAGGAAATTAGAGCAATAATTAGGAGTTATTTTTCCCAACTATATGCCAACAAATTTGATAATCTAAATGAAATGGAGGAATATCTACAAAAGTATAGATTGCCCAGGTTAACAGAAGAGGAAATAAATTATTTAAACAGTCCCATTTTAGAAAAAGAATACAACAAGCTATTAATCAACTCCCTAAGAAAAAACTTCCAGGGTCAGATGGATTTACATGTGAATTTTATCAAATATTCAAAGAACAATTAATTCCAATACTATACAAACTATTTGAAAAAATAGGGAAAGGAGAAGTTCTACCAAATTCCTTTTATGACACAGATATGGTGCTGATAGCTAAACTAGGCAGGATGAAAACAGAGAAAGAAAATTATAAACCTATTTCCCTAATGAATATTGATGCAAAAATATTAAATAAAACATTATCAACAAGATTATAGAACGTCATGCCCAGGATAATGCATTATGACCAAGTAGTATTTATATATACCAGGAATGCAGGGTTGGTTCAATATTAGGAAAACTATTAGAATAGTTGACTATGTTAATAACCAAACTAACAAAAATCATATGATTATCTCAATAGATGCAGAAAAAGTATTTGATAAAATTCAACACCCATTTCTATTAAAAACACTAGAGAGTCTAGGAATAAGTTGACTTTTTTTTAGCATACATTTAAAACCATCAGCAAGCATCATATGTAATGGGGGCAAACTAGGACCATTCCCAATAAGATCAAGAGTGAAACAAGGTTCCTCACTATCACCATTACTATTCAATATTGTATTAGAAATGTTAGCTTTGGCAATAAGAGAAGAAAAAGAGATTAAAGGAATGAGTAGGTAATGAGGAAACCAAATTATCACTCTTTGCAGATAATATGATGGTATACTTAGAGAAACCTAGAAAATCAACTAAAAAACTACTACAAATAATTCACAACTTTAGCAAATTTCTTTTCCAGACGTTTTCCAATTGATAAATGGTCAAAGAATATGAACAGACAATTTTCAGATGAAGAAATTAAAACCATTTCTAATCATATGAAAAGGTGCTCTAAATCACTATTGATCAGAGAATACAAATTAACATACCTCTGAGATATCACTACACACCTCTCTGATTGGCTAAGATGACAGGAAAAGATAATGATGAATGTTGGAGGGGATGTGGGGAAATTGAGATACTAACACATTGTTGGTGGAATTGTAAATGGATTCAGCCATTCTGGAGAGCAATCTGGAACTATGCTCAAAAAGTTATCTAACTGTGCATACCCTTTAATCCAGTAGTGTTTCTATTGGGCTTATATCCCAAAGAGATCTTAAAGGAAAGAAAAGGAACCACATGTGCAAAAATGTTTGTGGCAGCTCTTTTCATAGTGGCAAAAAACTTGGAACTGAGAGGATGCCCATCAGTTGCAGAATGACTGAATGGTATATAGATGTTATGGAATATTATTGTTCTAAAAGAAATGATCAGGAGGATGATTTTAGAGAGGCCTGGAGAGACTTACTTGAACTGATAGTAAGTGAAATGAGCAAAACCAGTAGATCATTGTACATGACAATATCAATATTATATGACAATCAATTCTGATGAAGGTGACTTTTTCCAACAGTGAGATGACTGATGCCAGTTCCAATGATCTTGTGATGAAGAGAGCCATCTATACACAGAGAGAGAACTGTAGGAACCAAATGTGTATCACAACATAACATTTTCACTCTTTTTGTTGTTGTTTGCTTGTATTTTGTTTTCTTACTCATTTACTTTCCTTTTTGATCTGATTTTTCTTTTGCAACAAGAGAATTGTACAAATATGTTTGCACATATTGGATTTAACATATATTTTAACATGTGTAACATATATTGGATTGCTTGCCATCTAGGAGAAGGGATGGGGTATAACATATATTGGATTGCTTGCCATCTAGATGAAGGGATGGGGGGAAAGAGGGAAAAATCTGAAACACAAGGCTATTAATTAATTAAAAGGATTAAAGTTGAAAAATTATCTGTGCTTATGTTTTGAAAATAAAAAGCTTTGAAAATAGAATTTTTGGGGCAGCTAGGTGGCGCAGTGGATAGAGCACCAGCCCTGAAGTCAGGAGGACCTGGGTTCAAATCTGGTCTCAGACACTTAACATTCCCTAGCTGTGTGACCCTGGGCAAGTCGCTTAACCTCAATTGCCTCAGCAAAAAGCAAAAAAAAAAAAAATAGAATTTTTTTAAAAAGAAATAAATTAAAAGAAAGAAAAAGAAAAGTTCTGTGGGTGCAGGTACCCAGCATGGGACAGGGAGGAGAAGTCAAAGAAATTTAAAAAACAAACAATAAAAATAACTAATGAAGCCAGAGAAGCCAAATTAGTCCCAAATGCATATAGCTGGGTAGGAAATAAGAAAATGTTTGAGATGTCTCTCCAGTCTCTTCTCCTCCTTGAATGAAAAACTTAGAGTTCTTGGCTCCATCTTACAATCAAAGAAGCAGAGGGGACTCACGAAATGTGAGTATCAAGACTAGTCAGATCTTGCAAGATGTTGAGATTTCCCAATGATTAGTTTTCTGGTGCATGGGGAAAAGTCAAAGATGTCCAAGATGAATGCAGGGGGGGAAATAAAATAAATATAAAATGAGTATAATTGGATTAGGAAATGAAATGTCTTGGGTAAAAAATATGGGGTGTCATCCTAGCTGTTGCTCACTTGAGCCTATCTTAAGTGCTAACATTTTTTCTGTGAGAAACCACCAGCAGGATGATTTCAGAGAGGCCTGGAGAGACTTGCATGAACTGATGCTGAGTGAAATGAGCAGAACCAGGAGATCATTATACATGGCAACAACAATACTATATGATAATCAATTCTGATGGACCTGGCTCTCTTCAACAATGAGATGTCTCAAACCAGTTCCAATTGTTCAGTGAAGAAAGCCATATACAACCAGAGAGAGGGATGTGAAATGTGGACCACAACATAACATTTTTATGCTTTCTATTGATGTTTGCTTGCATTGTGTTTCCTTTTTCTGATTTTTCTTTCTTGTAGATACAATTTTTTCTTGCACAACAACAATGATGTGTGGAAATATGTATACATATATTCGATTTGTCAAGTATTTTAACATAATTAACATGTAGTGGACTTCCTGCCATCTAGGGGAAGGGTGGGGAGTAGGGGGGGAAAATTTGTAACAGAAAGCTTTGTAAGGGTTAATGTTGAAGAATTACCCATATATATGTTTTGCAAATAAAAAGTTTTAATAAAAAAATTAAGTGCTAACATTTTAAATTAGCAACTCTGGAGCCAGGGTCTTCAAGCAAAAGACCATTTGACACTAAGTCCCATTCTCTCTACTCTGCCATATTATTTAGGCATGAATTACTATCATCTCAAGTAAATTGGATCAGGTGTATTTGTCCCTTTGTCAAAATATGGGGCTAACATAGAGTGAGTGAAAGAAGAGGGAAACTCCTTCCTTTGTGACTGCAGGAATTTTCTTCCCAGGAAGTTCTTAACTTGCAATATCTCAGAACTCATGAACTCTCCAACTGCTAGGTTGCTTACTATTTTTTTATAAGGGGCATAACTCAATTCATTCACCTAATCACTTGGAAGTTTCTTAGAAAACTTGTCCTCCTTAGGAAGTCTTGGTAGTAGCCTCTGCTAGATAATCAACAGAATTTTTATAAGGTTGATGGATTTCTCATTGGGAACAAAATGAATTTGTTTGATAGAACAACTTAAAGGTTCTAGACTTGAACTTCTTTGGGACTTATGAAGAAGAAACTCTGGACCCACATATTGGGCGTACAACACAAAGACTTGAGTTGTTCTATAGCCGTAGCCAAATGGCCATCTGGGTGATAGCCAAGTTTGGTTATTTCATTCAATACAAAGGGGAAATGCTAGATAAGAAATTCTTATCTAAGTGGACTGCAATTTATCCATAATGGTACCAAGAAGAGTAAAACTCTGAAAAGATGCAGAAATGGCTAAGCTGATATAGATAGCCAATGGACTATGGGTGTGGCTTGTCATAATAGTATCTCTTAGAAATGTAATAGAACTGAACTGTGACAACTTCTTAGATCATATCATTTAAACATATAAAAGAAGTCAAAATGATAATGAGTATTGCAAAAACCTCAAGTCTAATCACCACAAAGAATATTTTATTGTGCTTTTTCCAAGGAAACTAAATAGGATAAGTACCCTATAGATGAAGAATCATCCACAGTAATTCACCTGGTGAGTTCACAAACAAGCCCCTTCCATCTGGAAAGTTAATTGAAGATAGAGACCATGCTGGCCTGGAATGAGCATTATCATCAAGAGGAAATAAGAAAGGCCAAAATAGTTTTTTCTTAAAATTGTAAAGAAGATAGTTATATACAAGCCACATGAATGTGAAAGAAAAAAGTAATGCAAAAGCTAAAGGCAACAGGACCAACTTTGGGAAATGTAAATGAGGTCAAGGAATCAGGATATCCTATTCTACTTGAGCATTGATCATTACCTCATCAAAAATTCTTAATAGGTCTTTTCCATCTGAATACATAGGACTGCTTAGAGAGATGACAGAGAAGAATAAGGATATGGACTGCACTTCTGCCTTGATTAATGGATTACAAATGAACATCATGTTTCAGTAATTTTATTTTTAAATATTTTTCCTTCTTAACTAAAAGCAGACTTCATTAAGATCATAGTCTCATTAAACATGAGATCAAAGTCATGTAACAATAGACTAATCAGGGGCATTTTAAGTTAAGGGAGTCAGACCAAAATTTGGTCTAAGGCTGCCTCTTTATTTGATCTTCTTCTTGGGACACATATTGTTATAGTGGCCATACTTCTTATATTAGTTATAAACACGGAGATGCAGACTGACACAAAACTTTCAGCAGGTAATTTTATCAATTATATTTCTAAATCAATTGGTAAAGCAAGATGATATCCCTGCACAGATGCAGACTCTAGGTACAAAATGGATATCTTTCGACTGTTGTAGTCAATGAGAGTCAATATTCTAGCTTTTAGGAGAGAAAAATAAACTAGACCTTATTGGTCTGGTGGAATAACTTTCTTGTCCTAGATTCTCAATAATTTCACTAGGTTAGACTTCAAGAGTGAACGTTTTGCCCATCAGGGTCTTTGTAAAGAGTTGCATCTCTGTAATGCTGCACATGCTTCTTAGTTGCCCTACAGAAAAGAAAGAACTTTCAGTTACTTTATGAGAAACTTTTTTGGGAAAAATACCATTAAAAACTCTAGAAGAACTTGGCATTAGAGGTTTGAGGAACAAAAATTATGGATATTTGAAATATTTTGAAATAACTCTGAAATTTCCCAAATAAATTTCTGGCATAAACAAGGCAATGTGCCATGTGTCAGCTCTAATTGGAACCAAGTGCAGCCTATTCAAGACATTAGCAGAATACAGAAACAAAAAAAGTAGGAACAGCATTCTTCAATCAAAGATGTGGCTTGTACAAAAGCATATAGAAGGAGAGAGTCAAGCTGTGACAAGAAATATCACAAGCTCAAATCACAAGAGTTTG
Organism: Myrmecobius fasciatus; assembly: GCA_023553655.1. Classification (NCBI taxonomy): domain Eukaryota; kingdom Metazoa; phylum Chordata; class Mammalia; order Dasyuromorphia; family Myrmecobiidae; genus Myrmecobius; species Myrmecobius fasciatus. Next base: position 941,258 of record JAJPUD010000006.1, read on the forward strand.
GGCTCTTCAACCTCTTAAGTGGATCTAGAGAAATGAAGTCATAGAGATAAGAACACTAAAGGATCAAACATCCTTAAATTTGGGAGAAGTACCAGCTCATTCAGATTTATATTAAAAAATAACTTTTTTATATGCCCACCAGCCGCTTCAGAAGTACTTTGTACTTTGTAACACCTGTGGACTTTCATTTTCAATCTTTAAAAGATAACTTTGGCTATTCTCTAATTTCATAAGAATGGAAGGAAGAGTTGAATCAGAAACAATAGCAAAAGGTTAGACATGTTATCATCTGATTGAGATATGGATAGTGTTCATAAAACAGTCCATAGGATCAGGTCATCAAACCATTATTGTTCGGTGCAAGAGGAGGAAGAAATCCTTTTTCTGTGATGGATAATATTTCAAAGAGTGTACTAGCTAAATGGCATCATTCCAGAGACTAAAAGTCCATCTACATCACTCATATTGGTGCTAATAAAAATAGGAAGATCCTCATATGTATATACAACCAAACTTTGAGCAAAATAACCCAAAGTAAACCAATATACCAACACGTGAAGAATTTTATTTGTTAGCCTTCTAGGATATTTTAGTATTGGATTAGTGCAGTGGCTATTACCAGATTCCTATAGTGGAGGAAGACAGAGAGAATATTAATATCATTCACCCAGTTGGATTTTATCAGTTTGGATTTCAGGAATATTAATGGAAATGGAAATGTCCTATCTTTAAGGTCACATAATACTCTGTGATGCTATAAACTAAAAGGAATAAAAGGTATATGTAATAACCAAAGACCTGGATTATAAGCAAATGGCAATAAGAAAGTTTGAGACTTCTATCAGACAGCACACTAAACATTTCATTGATCCAGTTCTCTTTGCCTTAGCTGTCTGGATGACTGGCCACAAGAGCAAATCCCTGATGAAGGAATATGAGGAATGATATAAACCAAGAAAAGTGGTGGTGCTGGATGCCAAAGGACTTCAGTGCCAGAATCATGAAAGCACTATTACTGTCATGAGAGAACGTGCAGCTGTGCAATGGAATACTATACCAGATTGTCATTGATCCTACATATGATACCAGGAAGTAGTTGGTATGACCCAGTTCACATCATTCTATGGTTATGAAAACTTTGCAAAATGACTTTGGATATATGGGCCAATAAGGATCCTTGGATTAAAAAGAAGGAGGTTTTTACTGACCCAAGATGACTTCAGATGTCATCAATGAGTGTGAGAAGTGTTCCTTCAGTGCAAAGTATTACCAACTCATCCTGCCCATTTTTATAATTCAAGGATTAGCAATCATTTAAAATTTATCTGAATTGACTTTCTATCTCTGGAAGGAAATGACGAGAACAAGTGAAAAGTTGGGAATGTCTGATCACTTTACAAGCATAGTAAACTAGGAATCATAAAGCTTCCATGGTTACTAAAATATCAAGGGTTATAACTTCACCAAGAATGATTTTAGTGGTTTTACATCCTACTTGCTGAAGTTTGTGTATTAGCCACGTGAACCATGGTTACCTAGTGATTTATGTCTTGCCATCACTAAGGATGAAATTATTGAAGAAACAACCAGGACCTCTCTTGGCTGAGAGATGAATCTAAAAGAAAATAAACACTAGCTCAGGAGATCACTGGCAGAAACAAATAGGGGTATGATATTTGAATTCACTGTCAAGATCTCTAATAAGATGATAGATTCAGGGTGAGAATTCCTTGTGTTCATGAAAGTTATAAGTTGGCAGATCAATGGAAAGCTATGTTATACTTAGTTATGGAGAGGTTGAAAAATTTGCCTACTTACAAAAGAGTGGCAAAAATACAGACAATCCGCCACTTATTGTCTATAATCGAGCTAGTCAGATTCTCAATTTCCTAAGTGTAGCCTCATCACAGCTGACACTAAGCAAAAGATATATCATGAAAAGACTGTCTGACTTAAATTCTGTATCAGAAAGAGAAATTTCAAAGGAGACTGTGTATTGTTGAACAAACCAATTCAAAAGTGGGAAAAGACTAAAAGGGGCAGCATGTTTTGGAGGTTGGTTTTCTTCCCCCAATACAAGCGTTCTTCATCTTTGTTGTTTCATCAACCTTTATAGTAGACTTGTAGAACCTATGACTTATGGATCTCTTCTCAGAATGTTTTTCAATGCATATAGCAAAATATACGTACAAAGAAACCAATTAAATTGTAATACAGTTTAAAAAATTAGTTCATGGACCTTAGGTTAAGAACTCCTGGCCAAATATATCTGCTACAGATATTCTAAGAAACAGACATATATCACAGTGTATTATAGTACTTACTACTCATCAGAGCTAGCCCTCAATAATTTCCCATTTGAAAGAAAGGATGCTAGTTTTTAAAAATAATCTTTTATTTTTCCAAATGCATACAAAGATAGTTTTCAACATCTTTGCAAAACCTTGTGTTCCAATTTTTTTCTCCCACTCTCCCTTCCTCCCCCCTCCCTAAAAGACAGCAAGCAATTTGACATAGGTTAAACATGTGCAATTCTTCTAAACATATTTCCACATTTATCATGCTGCCAAGAAAAATCAGATCAAAAGAAAAAACCAAGCAAATAACAACAAAAAGGTAAAAATACTATGCTTTAATCCACATTTTCTCCATATTTCCTCTCATGATGTGAATGGCACTTTCCATCACAAGTCTATTAGAATTGTCTTAGATCTGCTCATTTTTGAAAAGAACCAAGTCCATCATAGTTGATCATCTTGTAATCTTGTTATTACTATGTACAGTGTTCTCTTGGTTCTGCTCACTTCACTTAGCATCAGTTCATGTAAGTCTTTCCAGGCTTTTCTGAAATCAGGGATGCTAGTTCTAAGGAATTTAGCCCATATGACTAATTACTCAGGCATAGAACTTGACACAGGAAAGGTAAATGTATTTAACAGGTAACCAGAGCAACTCAATTTGCCAGAGGAAACTGGAAAAATAATTATACATGTAGTCAGAAAACAATGTTAAAGTTTTCTGATATAAACTATTTCATGTAATTGTATGATATATTGATGCATTTCCTAATTACTACATTTTTAATATGCTTGTATTTTATTCTTTTCTGATTTATATTTGGTTGTTATTGTGTTAACATCATACATATATTATAGCTACCTTAGTTTGCTAAGTATATATACTTTTGCTAAGTGTTTTTCTCTGCATATGCTGCTATTTTTGCATTTTGCTTTTCTATGCTTACTGATATTTTTATTTTACTTTTCCTGGTTGTCACACATATTTTCTTGTGCTCTATAGATATGAAGGTACTCTCCTGACATATGCATGTATTATATCCTACAGTAATTTATAGATATCATCATCAAAAAAGCTGATCAAACAATGCTTCACACCATGCCATGACTGTTACATTTATTGTTGATTTTTTTTGTTTGCTAAAAATGCACCTTAAGGTAATTTCCTGGGATGCTGGGCTAAATTTGCTTGTGTTAATGCTTCTGTTAATTTTTTGTATAATTCCAAATGTCAAGTAATATCAAGTAATACCAAAGCTAATTTTTCAAAGAATGAAAAAACTCTAAAGTCTTATCTCTAAAGGTGGAACAATGTGATCTGAGCCAACTGTGTGGATTTCTGGAAGGTGTAGTTTCAAGGAAACAGAGTAGTCTTCTTCCTATCCTGGAAGGAGAACCTAGTTTGAATTATTTTTGAAGTATTTTTCATTAAAGATGGTAGAAATTGAAGTAGTTATGTGGATAATTGGAGAAAGAAAGATTATGGAAGAAAGCCGTTGAGTATAGATGAGAGTGTGAGCAAGCTTGGAAATCCTTTGGTTACAGCCAGTGTTTTTATTCACTAGGAAAGATGGGGCAGCTATAAATTAAACATGTGTAGTGTCTAATTATTGATGTATTTTCCTTTGTTTCAGGACATAGGTGAAATCCTGGTTTTCCCTTTTCCATCTGCAAGAACTTAAGTTTAATATAAATCTCTCTCTTCTTTAAAATTGTGGGGGTTTTTTTGTTTTTGTTTTTTTATGTAGGATCAACCTTGACCCACCTGATGGAAAGGGTCAAACCTAATGACTTTTGAGAGAAAAGAGAAGAACAATGTTTGAGAACAACCAAGATTCAACTCTGTCCAAAAGTGTCAGGTGTTCTCCTGACACTAGGTTGAGACAATTTTAGAAAGAATTATGTGGTTTTAATAAATTTTCACAAAAGTAGAACTAAACTGGATCTGACATTTTTCATTTGTTTTAAGCAAAAAAAAAAAATGAAAGAGACTATCATTTGCTGTCTACATTGTTAAGTCATACTTCTTTCTCCTTCCCTTCTTCCCTCCCCATACAAATAGAAATCTCTCTGTGAGGGTGGAGGTGAAGATGATGAGTAGAGAGTGAAACTGCCTGATGGAAGGGTATTGCTGGATCCAACTAGAAAAAAGAAGAAGCAGTCCTCTTTCAGTAGAAAAGTTTGGTAGTAACCAAACCAATCAGAGGATTGGTATAATAGCTACTGTTGGTACAGGTACAATAAGACAAAACAAAGTGTTATTTAAGGTCTGAGGGGAGAAAATCATCCTGACAGAGAAATCAGGGAAAACTTCATGGAGGCAGTAGTTTTAAATGAGGTTGAGTTGTACTTCAACAAGGGACATATTATATATTATTTTTCAGACTACAAAGGAACACTCCCAAATCCATCTTCCCCACTCTAGGGATCAGAACAATGAGAAAATCTGTAGCAGAAAGATATATGTTTAGAAGTAAAAACATAATGATATAGTAAAAAAAGATATTTCTTTGAGATTCATTTAGCAACCTTGGAGAAGTTCTTGGAACTTAAGAAATATCCAAATTTTACCAGTCATCACTAACACTGCCTACTCTCTTAGCCCTACCCAAACCAGTGGGATGAAAAGAATTCTAAACTGCTATTAAAAGCTTCTCTCGATTTATGTCACTATGTAAAACATCTAAGAGCTACACACTCATATGTGACAAGAAAATGTCATCATTCTTGCCTAGATAATAAATAGGAACCAAATGTTTCTTATCGATGCTTCAAGTAATTGCTTATGAGATACTAGGATGCTTGTCCCATCTGACTTTCTGCTCTGAAGTTGTTACTGGTGTTCTGAAAATAACAGAATAATTTAGTCTAATGTAGTTAACTTATTCTCAAAGTCTTCTTTCTCATTCCACAGCTATATATTAGTTCAGTCAAGATTCTTAATTGTCTGCCAGGAACAACTCCAGTTCTCAGAAGAGAATATCTTCTGGCTACCTCTCTTCAAGAGTGAGAGATCTCTCTTTTTTTGTCTTCCAGAGATACATATTATCAAGCACTATAACACTATGTGCTGCTATCTTCTTTTCAAAGACAGTAATAAAGTGCTAGCTAAGGAAGAAAAGAAATACAATTCCGGTATACAAGTTAAACTAATTATTTGACATCATGAATACAGACATCACATGATCTGAACTTCTCAGTTATGATTTCAAAGCAAAAAGAAGTTTTGAAAATAGAATAAATTAGATTTTTAAAAATTTTCCTTAACTTCATTCTTATTTATTTTGTGGTTTGATTTATCTAGTTCTGAGAGAGCAAGGTTGATATCCCTCACTAGTATAGTTTTGCTGTCAAATTCTTGCAGCTCTCTTAACTTCTTTAGGAATTTGGATGCTATACCACTTGGTGCATATATATTTAGTATTGACATTACTTCATTATCTATGATACCTTTAAGTAGGAGATAGGTTCCTTTATCTCTTTTAATTATATTTATTTTTGCTTTGGCTTGATCTGAGATCAGGATTGCTACTCCTGCTAGATTCTGCTCCAGCCTTTTACCTTTACTCTAAATGTATCATTCTGCTTTAAATGAGTTTCTTATAAACAACAAATTGTAGGATCCTATCTTTTAATTCAGTCTGCTATCTGCTTCCATTTTATGAGAGAGTTAATCTCATTCACATTCACAGATAAAATTACTAACTGTATTTCCTGCCATCTTGTTTAACACCAGTTATATATTTCTCTTCCCTTTCCCTCTTTCCCTCCTCCCCAGTCTTTTTGTCACTGATCACCCCTGCCCTCAAAAATCCTTCCTTTTTGCAGCTCCTTTCCCCTATTTTAAATCCTTCCCCTTCTACTACTTTCCCCCTACTGCAACTGATGTAATTTACCCCATTTTAACTCCATTTTTCTTCCTCCTCTAGTTTCTTTTTTAAATCATCACAATAAAATTAAATTATATCTGCACCCTCTAAGTATACCCACAACAGAGATACGCTTCTCAAGAGTTAAACATATCATCTTGCCATATAAGGATATAAGCTTTTTAATTATTAAAAGAAAATTATTTTTCTTTCCTTTTTATGCTTCTCTTAAATTCTGTATTTGAAGATCAGATTTTCTATTCAGCTCTGGTCTTTTCATCAGAAATAGATGAAGTTCCCCTGTTTGATTGAATGTATAACTTTTCCCCTGAAAGATGATGGTCAATTTTGCTGGTAATTGTAATTGTCTGTAATCCAAGTTCCTTTGCTTTTCATAATATCAGGCTCCATGCCTTTTAATCTTTTAAAGTGGAAGCTGCTAGATCCTGGGTAATCTTGATTATGGCTCCTTAATATTTGAATTGTTTCCTTCTGTCTTCTTACAATATTTTCTCTTTGATTTGATAATTCTGAAATTTAGTTACTATGTTTCTTGGAGTTTTTATTTTGGGATCTCTTTCAGGAGGTGATTGGTAAATTCTTTCAATGGCTATTTTAGCCTCTGTTCTAAGACACCTGGAGGTTTTCCTTGATGATTTCCTGAAAGATGATGTCTAGGCTATATTTCATAATAGTTTTCAGGAAGTCCAATAATTCTTAGATAGTATCTCCTAGATCTATTTTCCAGGTCAATTGTTTTTCTAATGAGATATTTTACATTTTCTTCTATTTTTTCTTTTCTTTTCTTTCTTTTTTTTTTTTTTGTTTTATTTTACTGATTCTTGAAGTCTTGGTGAGTCATTCACTTCCATTTGTTCAATTCTAATTTTTAGTGAATTATTTTCTTCAATTAGCTTTTTATCTGCTTTTACATTTGGCGAATTGAACTTTTATATGAAGTGCTTTCTTCATAGCATTTTTTTTCCATTTCACAGATTTTGTTTTTCATTGAATTGGTTTCTTTTCATATCTATTTTGTAAGGAGTTATATACTTTTTACATTTCATCAAGTCTATTTGTAAGGAGTTTTCTTCAGATAATTTCTGGTTTTCCTTTTCTATACCATCTTGCAAAGATCTTATTTCCTTTCCCCATTTTTCTTCTAACTCTCTTTTAAGATCCTTTTTGAATTCTTCTAATAGAACCTTGGGAAATGGGGAACAACTCATATACCCTTTGGAACTTCATCTGGAGTTGATTTGCCTTTAGTATTCTCAGGGTTTGAAGTCTGTTCTCTTTCTCCATAAAAGCTGTCTATACTCAGAGTTATTTTTGGTTTTTTGGCCATTTTTTTTGAGGTTGCGATCTGCTCTTAAGGCAAAGGAGTGACAGCCACTTTAGTTTGCTCTGAGGCAGTTTTGCTGACTGAATTTCAGGTGCTGAGTAAGCCTGGCTAAGTTTTTTGTTCTTCTGGGGCTCAGTGGCTCACAATTTGCCTTTTGTATTTCCTTTTGGGTGTCACATCAAATCTGCTGAACCACCAACTTACAATCAGGACAGAGTAGCCTAAGAGCCTCACAGTAGATTCCCTAGTGTGGGAACAACATTGCTCTGGCTCCCTGCTCCAGGCTCCCTGCACAGCACTCTGATGTCAGCAGCCCCTCCCCCTGCCCGATTGAAACAGACCTTTTTTGAAATTCTTCCAAAGTATTTTCTTCTGGAAATTTGTTGTACTCCAAATATTTGGGTTCTGTCACTTCAAAACCAGTTCAGAGGTTTAATCTGCTGTCAATTTGAGGGAATCTTGGATAGATTCTTGTCTGCTCTCTGCTATCTTGGCTCCATCCCTTTTTTAATTTTCAAAGAAAAAAAATGTGACCAGAGGAAAGGGAAACACAAAGAGAAGCTACTTTATATTATTTAGGGTTGCAAAAATATGGTCACTGTAATCATGAGAGTCCTACTTGAGAACTTTTTAAAAAAAATTAAAGCTTTTTATTTGCAAAACATATGCATAGGTAATTTTTCAGCATTGACCCTTGCAAAGCTTTCTGTTACAAATTTTTCCCTCCTATCCCCCATCCCCTCCCCTAGATGGCAGGAAGTCTGATACATGTTAATTATGTTAAAATATTTGACAGATCGAATATGTGTATACATATTTATACAGTTATCTTGCTGTACAGGGGGAAAAAACCTGAGAAGGAAAACATATTGTAAGCAAACATCAATAGAGAGCATGAAAATGCTATGTTGTAGTCCAGACTCAGATCCCACAAACCTTTCCCCGGGTGTATATGGTTTTCTTCATCACTGAACAACTGGAACTGGTTTGAAACATCTCATTGTTGAAGAGAACCATGTCCTTTAGAATTGATCATCATATAGATTTATTGTTGCCATGTACAATGATCTCCTGGTTCTGCTGATTTCACTCAGCATCAGGAGAACTTATTCTTTTGCTTAAGTGAATACTTATTACTTAATTATACTATTATTGCTTAGCTCAAACCTACAGAAGATCTTGTGGAAAGTAATAGTTTATAAGTTTCTTAAAAGCAGGTATTATCTTTTGTCTCTGTGTGTCTTTGTATGAGCATAGTAAGGACTTAATAAATTCTAGTTGTGACTGACTGGTGGTAAGCAGGAGAATCAAATTCTAGTCTTGGCTCTTCAGTGGTTATCTTTGTGATACTTTGCCATGATGTGCCTTGGTTTTTCATCTGTATAATGAGAAGGTGGGACTAGATTGGGAGTCTTAATTTTTTTTTGTATCATGGATTCCTCTGGCAGTTTGATGAAACCTGTGTGTGTGTGTGTGTGTGTGTATATACACACACACACACATATATATATACATGTATATGTTTTCTCAGGATAATGTTTCTAACCATACAAAATTAAACACATAGAATTGATTATAAAGGAGATTAATTGTAATAAAGTTATGAAAACATTTTTCCCCATCCAAGTTCAAAGATTCACTGAAATCCATCCATTGACCTCTTAGGGGGTCCCAGCTATTAGATGATTCTTAAGACTACTTCCATGATTATGTTTCTATGAATTTCAATAGAAACCCCTGGAAGAAAGAGGGAAAGAACATATTTGGAAAATGAAGACGTTATCAAAACAAAAGAGAATAATAAATTCTATTTAAATAGCTGACTTAGGAAAATGTAAGCACCTACATCTAAGACTGTGAAATTTTTGTCCATTAAGGGCTACAAATACACAGAAAAATACTTTATAAGAGGCTTGTTTTCTTGTTTTTTTTTCCTTTTATTATGAGCAATAGAAAACATTCAATGACCTTAAAGGAAGAACAAGAAATAGTCCCACTATTTGGTAAATGGTAATCAATCAAAAACTCCATAGGATCATATAAAGAGTCCTTAGAGATCATGAAATTCATTTCCTCCTTAAGTAATTTCCCCAGGATTACATAGTTTAACAGCATTGGAAGAATAGGAATTTAGATTTTCTTGAGTCCAAGTCCATTGTGCCACTTAGCCTGTTGCAGCTAAAAAAGCTTTCTCTAACTCATCAATATTTTTTGTTTATCTTCTATTCTATTCATTTTATTTGCTATAACATATTCCATTTTTCTGGTTCTTTTATTCCCACTTGGTTTTATTTGCAAGTATTCTTTCCTAATTTCTTTGTCATATTTATTCATAATTGCATTATGGTAGTATAACATGGATATGCTACAATTTATTTAACTATTCTACTGTTATTAGGCATGTAGGTTATTTTTAGCTTTTGTTTTTGTTTTATATTATACATATGATTTTATCAAAACATTTCTTTTTATTAAATAGCACTTTTAGAGTCTATTTTAAATTATAGAATTACTGAATCAAAAGTCAGGATTACTTTTGTTCCTTTTTTGTTCTCAGAATGATCCTCAAAAAACAATCCTGAAAGTTTATAAATTGATCAGCAATGAATAACTGTGTCTATTCCTTCTTCACCTCACCAAAACTATTTCATTTCTTCTATTTTTTGTGTCAGGCACATAATAGATGTTTAATAAGTATTTGTTGATGGATTTTTTCAATTCGATGAATATGAGACAGTACCTTTCTGAAAATTAAGTGGAACATTTTAAAAGTATCATTAATGGGGCAGCTAGGTGGTACAGTGGATAGAGCACCAAGCCTGAAGTCAGGAGTACCTGAGTTCAAATCTGGTCTCAAACACTTAATACTTCCTAGCTATTGGACCTTGGGCAAGCCACTTAACTCCTATTGCCTCAGCAAAAAAAAAAAAAAATCTATTTTCTCTTTTGAAAATGATCCTTTCAAATTCTTTGATTATTTAAATGGATATGTTTTTAATGAGTGCTTTATAGAGTCTTTGTCAAAGATCATCCTCTGCTCCTTTTGCAAAAACTTCCACTACAATGACAATGATAATTTTTAAAATGTTCAACAACAAAAATAAATCACAAATATACTAGCTGTAAAACTACAAAACACAAATAAAATCAGATCTAAACAACTGGAAAAACATCAAGTGCTCTTGGATAGATTGACCAAATATAATAAAGATGACAATACTACCTAAACTAATCTATTTATTTAGTGCTATACCAAACTCCCAAGAATCTATTTTACTGACCTAGAAAAAATAATAACAAAATTCATCTGGAAGAATAAAAGGTCAAGAATTTCAAGGGAATTAATGTGGGGGAAAAAGCAAATGAAGGTGGCCTAGCTGTACCAGATCTAAAACTATTTTATAAAGCAGTGGTCATCAAAACCATTTGGTACTGGCTAAAAAATAGACTAGTTGATCAATGGAATGGGTTAGATTCACAGGACAAAATAGTCAATAACTATAGCAGTCTAGTATTGACAAACTCAAAGACCTCAGCTTTGGAGTAAGAATTCACTATTTGACAAAAACTGCTGGGAAATTGGAAACTAGTATGGCAGAAACTAGGCATTGACCCACACATAACACCATATATACCAAGATAAGGTCAAAATGGTTTCATGATCTAGACATAAAGAATGGTATTATAAACCAATTAGAAGAACATAAGATACCTCTCAGACCTGTGGAGGGGGAAGGAATTTGTGACCAAAGAAGAACTGGAGATCATTATTGATCACAAAATAGATAATTTTGATTATATTAAGTTAAAAAAAGTTTTTGTACAAAGAAAGCTAATGCAGACAAGATTAGAAGGGAAGCAATAAATTGGGATAACCTTTTTACATTCAAAGGTTCTGATAAAGGCCTTGTTTCTAAAATATATAGAGAATGTAGAGAGAATTGACTCAGATTTATAAGAATTCAAGTCATTCTCCAATTGATAAATGGTCAAAGAATACGAACAGATAATTTTCAGATGAAGAAATTGAAACTATTTCTAGTTATATGAAAAGGTGCTCCAAATCACTATTGATCAGAGAAATGCAAATTAAGATTACTCTGAGATACCACTACACATCTCTCAGATTGACATGTGGGACCCTTTCCCTCCTTTAAGATCTCTTTGGGATATAAGCCTAATAGAAATGCTGCTGGGCTTATATCCCAAAGAGATCTTAAAGGAGGGAAAGGGTCCCACATGTGCAAGAATGTTTGTGGCAGCCCTTTTTGTGGTAGCAAGGAACTGGAAATGAAGGGATGCCCATCAATTGGAGAATGGCTGAATAAATTATGGTATATGAATGTTATGGAATATTATTGTTCTGTAAGAAACGACCAGCAGGACGATTTCAGAGAGGCCTGGAGAGACTTACATGAACTGATGCTGAGCAGAAATGAGCAGAACCAGGAGGTCATTATACACAGCAACAACAATACTATATGATGATCAATTCTGATGGACATGGATTTCTTCAACAATGAAATGTTTCAAACCAGTTCCAATTGTTCAGTGAAGAAAGCCATATACATGCAAGGAGAGGCCTGTGGGAGATGAATGTGGACCACAACATAGCATTTTAATGCTTTCTGTGGATGTTTGCTTGCATTTTGTTTTCTTTCTCAGGTTTTTTTTTTCCTTCTAAATCCGGTTTTTCTTGTGCAGCAAGATAACTACATAAATATATATACATATATTGGACTTAACATATTTTAACATATTTAGAGTGTATTCAACTACCTGCCATCCAGGGGAAGGAGGGGAAAATTTGGAACAGAAGGTTTTGCAAGGGTCAATGTTGAAAAATTATCCATGCATATATTTTGTAAATAAAAAGCTTTAATACAATACACACACACACACACACACACACACATATATATATACTACATGTGTGACATTGGGCAAGTCACTCAAACTCTGCCTTAGTTTCTTTCTCTGTAAAGTGGTGATAATAACACCTATCTTGCTTTATAAAGTGCTTAGTGCAGCTTCTGGCACATACTAAGTACTATATAAATGTTAGCAATTCTTATGCCATTATTATCATTATTAATATTAATGTTCCTACTGTCATTCTGTAGATTCACAAAGTGAATGCGACATTAGTTATGGTTAATATGGATGATCAGACTATTCACTCATAATCTCACTTATTAACAATGAGGAAAATGTTTTTCCTGCAAGAAATGTCTTGATAGGCAATTATTTGTACTGATCATATTGAACGAGTTTGAGGTTTGGCTCCTTATGGTATTGGAGTTAAAAGAATGTTTTGATTTCTGTGGTATAGACTAGGAATTCTTACCATAATATATAGACTGACTGGAGATGGCTAACATTCCTAAGAACTGAGAGGATAATTAGTAACTTTGATTAGCTACAATTGGTGTTTCCTGACAAAGTATATAAATTACAACTCTGATGATACTTCTTTAGGCCAACAAAATAAAAATTGAAGGACCCAACCAAGCATGACAATCTTATCCCTATCTGTCCTAAACTTATCATGAGACCAAGATGAGTCCCTCATGTTTTCTATCCCCTAAGAAACTAAAATCCCTATATTTATGACACCCCAGTTTAAAATGAACAACAAAACCAAAGGCTTCTCAGATTACATAAGTGAAATAGAGAAGCATTTTCAGTATAACTGAGAAAAACTAAGAGCTACTGTGAAAAGTCTCTGTTCCCTCCAGTATAGCTTGAAAGCCCCAGGAGGCTGTGTGGGACAGAGTAAAAATTCTGTAATGTATTAATGGGACTTCAGAAGTAAAGTAAAACATAACTCAAAGTAAGGCAGTTCCAGGCTGTATAATCTCGGGGTTTCACGACAAGCTAGAGAAGGAAGAAGGGGGATGATTCCTTTGGATCCCTAGCTTCTTATAATGGCTGGCCATTTTCCTTCACACTGAAGAAGTCCAAAATGACATTATTATGTATGGGTGATATTTTTTGACTTCCAAATAAATTGGATTTAAGTGAGGCAGAGTTGTGCAAAGTTAACCCCACTCTTTATTCCAGTCATCAAAGTTCAGTAGCAAAACAAAAGTCAAGACCTGACCCAGGTGCAGTGGATAACCTTGGTACCTTCAAAGTCTAACCAAGCTCTAAGCCCTCCACAACGCCTGCTTCCACTGCCTTCATGGCCCGTTGGAACAAATTATTCACATCTGCTTGTTCCTTTTAGCTTGTATGAAAAAAGAGATTAAAGATTGCATGGATCCTTTGTAATCTGTTTTTATTGCTTTATTTTAATTGGGGGGGTCTTATGTAATCTTAATCATATCTGGATGCCTCCCAGACAAGCAATAGCATTTGACATTGAAATGTATTCAAACAGGGGACAGATGGGACCTGTCTTTTCATTGATATAAGGGACTTCCAGGTAAGGAGATTCTCTCCACCAATATGGATTGATGCCTTCTCTGAAAGTTATACTCAAGGAATTGCTTAGAGCATCACCAGGTTAAGTGACTTACCTAGGAATATAATCAGTATATCAGAGGTAAAACTTGAACCCAGGTCTTCCTGGACAGTTCTTATTCATTATGCCAAATTGCCTGTCATATATACATGAGAAGGCTCCAGAGGAGAGGTACTACCTGAGCCAAACCATGAGAGAAGAAAAATAATCTGAGGGTCGGATTTGAAGAGGGATGGTTAAGCTTTTGATAATTCACAGAAATAGCAAATGGAAGATTGTTTATAGTTTAGTTAGTTGGAATATAAAATAAATAGAAGCTAATGAAGTTGAATCAATTTAGAAAGACAAGTGGGAGTCAGTTTTAGAGGGCCTAAAATAAAAGTATGAGGATTTTATAAGTTTTTCATAGAGGAAATAGGAAGCCTCTCAAATTTTTGGAGCATGTGGGCCACAATGTGCCAGAAAAATATTTTATTTAAAAAAGCAAATGAAGTGCATTTAGTTTTCAAACAGGGAAATTAGAATATTGCCACAACAATAAACATTCTGTATTGTGACTTGTAGGCTCTGAGAAATTGGATTATTTGAGAACTTCTGGGAAGCTATGTTGAAATCCATTGCATTTCCTGGTATTAACCAAAATCCAGTAACAGTAGAGTGCCTGACTGAAGTACCAGCTTCAATTGGTGGATGTGCTAGCTAAAATGCTATGGTGACTTTAACTCAAAGGGCACATAAAAGCCAGTTGCTAAATTTTCAGCATGAGCAATTATACCTCAGAAATAAGTAAATCCTACAAATCAGGGCTTGATTTTTTGTTTTGTTCATTGTCTAGACTTAAAAAGTAATGGAAAGAATGTTAATAATGCAACTTAATCTTAATAATATGTTATACTACTTTTTTTCTCCCCAGAGAGTCAGTTTTTAAACATTTACCAACACATTGCTGATTTTAGAGTTAGTTTCTCCTCCATGACCTACAATTTTATCAATATCCTCTGTTAATATAAGCAAAATGGATATGCTACCTTAGCCAGAAACTAGCTTTCATAGATAAACTCAGCAAAATTTCTTTCTTTAAACTCAGGAACAAAAACAATAATATTCATTAATTCATTCAACCAATATTCATTGAAAGCTTGCTATATAATTAGCTCTGGATTAAGTACCTTGGGAGATATACAGGGACTTGATGCTTTTCATCTACATCTCCACTACATCTACATATGTTAAGTTTAATTACAGCTCCCCAAAGTAGATTATTTGTGTCATTACTCTTTTCACTTCAAGTTCTTTGAAAATGAGAATGTTTTGCTTTTGTCTCTGTATTTCTAGCACAGTGCTTTCACATATTATGAGTTTGCTGCAATTGATCATGATTGTAATTGACATTGATCATGAACAGATCTTTCAACATCCTGAGTACAGTGCTCATCAATCTGATTGAAGCTAAATTTAGACACATTATTCAGAGAACAATGAATTACTTCCTAAAACTATCTACTTATTATCTCTGAAGAGTAATTAATTATTTTGGAAGCTTGTGAAATACACAATGGTTACAGGCATGTAGGAGGTGCCCATCTGAATAAATAAAATCATAAGCATTTTTTGAGATAAATTTTTTGGTTGTTTTTGTTACTGATTTTGGATCAAGTAGAGTAATATGGTGCCTAGATTTTAAATATAATTCTTACTTGATTTTATTAATGGCAGGTACATACACATGCATATGAATGTATTATGCGTGCCACATTGTGTACATATAACATATAACACACGTGTAAGACTTGCTGCATTATGTGTACATGTGTGCACACACACATAACGATTATTTTGTGCACATGTTCATATATGTTACAGGTATGTACATGTATATTTATATCTGTGTGTTGCATATATGTATATACACATATAATATTTGCACACATATATAATTCTACAATTATGGGCAAATACTAAAAAGACAGACATAAAATAACATTTAAAAAAAAACCAACATGTGCTTTCGGCTTACACGTGGTATTGCTGGATTAATTTGATATATTATTTGTATTATATTCAGTAATCTCTTTAGATATATATACATGTATTTTTCCCCTGAGGCAATTGGGGTTAAATGATTTGTCTAGGATCACACAGCTAGGAAGGATTAGTATCTGAGGTCAGATTTGAACTCAGGTCCTTCTGACTTCAGAGCTAGTACTCTATCCATTGCACTATCTAGCCACCCCCTTTTTAGGTGTTTTAAAGACTTTTTATGAATAGAATTGGTTAAATCTTTCCCAGACAAAATAATTAAGTAAACAAACAAATTATGAATAGCAGTTTTTATACCTGGAATAGCATAAATGGCCCTTGGGACAAATAGCACAAAATATGCCTTCTATCATTTAAAAAAAAAATCAGGATACCTAAATGGGCTTTTAAGAGGCAACATGGCTTAGTGGAAAAGCACTGGATTTGGAATTAAGGGAGCTCAGTTTCAATTCTGCTTCTGTTTCTTATGCTGTGTGAACTTGTAAAATTCTTAGACGTCTCTGCTTATTCTTTCATTTGTAAAATGAGAAATTAACATTAAATAATTTTTGTTTCATGAATCAATTATTTGAAATAAATTGAAAGGAACATAAAATCATAGAAAGTTAGGACTGGAAAAGAATTTCATGTTTCTCTATTTCAATCCCTTTATTTTACATTTAAGGAGACGGGAATCTCAAGGGGATAAAAGATGTACTTACCTAAGGAAGGATAATTTTCTTTTTTAAAATAGCATTTTATTTTTTCCAATTACATGTTAAGACAATTTTTAATATTCATGTTTATAAAATTTTGAATTCACATTTTCTTTATTCTCTTCTCACTCCCTAAGACAGTAAACAATTTAATATAGGCTACATATGTGCAATCATATATTTCCATGTAATTCACATTATGAAAGAAGATTATTTTAAAAAAACAGTTTATATGCACAAAGGGATATCAAACTGTGCATACCCTTTGATCTAGCAGTGTTTCTACTGGGCTTATTTCCCAAAGAGAACTTAAAGGAAGGAAAGGGACCCACATGTGTAAGAATGTTTGTGGCAGCCCTTTTTCAGTAGCAAGGAACTGGAAACTAAATAGATGCTCATCAGTTAAAGAATGGCTGAATAAGTTATGGTATACGAATGTCATGGAATATGTTTTATAAGAAATAATCAGAAAGACCTGGAGAGACTTATATGAACTAATGCTAAGTGAAGTGAATAGAACTAAGAGAACTTTGTTCACAGCAACAACAAGATTATACAATGATCAGTTGTGAAGATTTTGGCTCCTTTCAACAGTGAGGTGATCCAGGCCACTTCCAATGTCTTATGACAAAGAGAGCCATCTTCATGCAGAGAGAATACTGTGGAGACTGTGGGGATCACAGCATAGTATTTTCACTTTTTTGTGATTGTTTTCTTGCAGTTTGTTTTCTTACCAATTTTTTTTTCTTTTTTGATCTGATTTTTCTTGTGTAGCATGATAATTGTGTATATATGTATAGAAGAATTGCACATGTTTAACATACACTGGATTGTTGTCTAGAGAAAGAGATGAGGGAAGGGAGAGAGAAAAAAATTGGAACACCAAGTTTTACAAGGATGAATGTTGAAAACTATGCATTTGCTTTGAAAATAAAAAGCTTTTAAAAAATGAAAGGTAAATAAAAAAGGGGGGCAGCTAGGTGGTGCAGTGGATAGAGCACCAGTCCTGAAGTCAGGAGGAGCTGAGTTCAAATCTAGTTTCAGACACTTAACCCTGCTTAGCTGTATGACCCTGGGCAAGTCACTTAACCCCAACTGCCTCAGAAAAAAAGACACAAACAGTAAAAATAGTATATTTCAATCTATATACAGAGTCTATCAGTTCTTTCTATGGATGTGGATAACATTTCCCATCATAATTCCTTTGGTATTGCTGAGAACTAAGTCAATCATAGTTGATCATTGAACAACGCTACTGTTAGACCAATTTTCATAAATTCAGGATTCTGTACTCTGGCTTCTGTACTGAACTATCTTGGACATTTTCATATATAGTACAGATTATTTCAAAAGAAAGAAGTAGACTGTGTTTCTATGGAGCTTACCTAGAATCATAGAGTCCTAAATCCAGAAGTGAGCCATCCGATAATTTCCTATTTTAACTACTAATCATATGGAATCTGCAACTGATAATTATCCTGTCAGTGATTACACAGAAACTTGATTGGGGTTGTTTTTGTTTCCTTAATCCCTTGCAAACTCAGTGGGAGTCAACAGACTTGAAACCCAATAACTAATAAAATTTTAAGTTGTATGAATATGGTGTAACTCCAAGGTTATTACCTAACTATTTGCATAAGACTCTTCTCATAAATAGAGAAAATGTTTACTGATACTTCAAGCCACCTGAATATAGCATATGGAGAGTTTTTCTGGCTTCTAGCTTTGAGAGAAGACATATAGAGTCCCAGGTTCTCTTTAGATAGAGACCCTAAAGGAAAAGAAAGAATCTGGAATATTCCAGTGCTTTGAGCATGTTCTTAATTCTTGTTTTCTGCATCAGTGACAATGATTTCTTATGGATGTGAGATCAGGAAATCCCTTCTAGTTGAACTAAGATGTCACTTCCATTGGGAGAGCTCATTCATTTTGTATATAGTTTGATATATTCTAATCTGTGTAACATCTCTGATTTCTATTTGCTCTTAGCTTGGATAGTTGGATTTTATTTGTTATTCAGTATTTATGAAAGCCTTTGTATAATTATCATTTGGTGGGAAGGGAATGAAACTTTGGATTAATAAATTGGTGCATTGCTTCCCTGTTAAAGGAGAGTGTTCAGGAAAAATGGCTGAAACTTAAATATCTTTTCCCTAAGATGAACAGTATTTACCAGGCAAGAGGAGGAAGAAGAGTTTGATATAATTCTAGTCTGATATCCTCTCTCTGAGGAGAGAAAAATAAGCACAGCCTATTCTGGCCCCAATCCTCCACTGCCTTTTGGACAGGATTAAAGCAATGGTGGGTGGACAGGAGCCAGCTTAAATATAAAAATTTCAGTGTAAGCATTTGTACTTTGGAAAATGGCAAACACTACAAATCAGGGATTGATTTATTGTTTCATCAATTATCTAGATATAAGAAAGTGATGGAATGTTAGTGATACAGAGTAAACATTTTTTAAAAAAATGTGTCATTTGAAAGAGGAAAGTACTTATATGTACAAATTATATATAACATCCCTTTTTGTGATGACAAAATACTGGAAATTCAAGTGATTGGGAAATGGCTGAACAAATTTTGATATATTAATTTTAATGGATTACTACTGTGTAATAAGAAATGATGAACAGATTTCACAAAAACCTGAAGAGTTCCACAAACTGATGCAAAGGGAAATGAGCAGAATTTTTAAAAAATACTGTACATAGTATCATCAATGCTGTATAATGATCAACTATGAAAGACTCAGCTCTTCTCAGTAACATAATGACCCAAGACAAGTACTAAGGACTCATAAAGGAAAATGCTATCCACATCCAGATAAAACATCGACTCTGCAGATCAAAGCATACTTTTTTCACTTACTTCATTCTTTTTTCATGGCTTTTTTCCCTTTTGATCTGTTTCTTTCTTTCACACTGTGACTAATATGGAAACAGTTTTTTTGTATATAACCTATAACAAATTGTCTACCATTTTAGAAAGAGAGAAGGGAAGAAAGAAAGGAAGAAAAAACTGCAATTCAAAATCTTGTTAAAATTGTACTGACTTGTAATTGGGGAAAAATACTATTTTTAAAAAATGAAAAAAGTGCTTAGCACAGAGAAGAAAAAAAGGAAAAAAGTGTTATTTCTACTTTTTATTTTTTGAGAGATGATTATTAAATATTTGCCAGCATACTTCTGAATCAATGATTGATCTGAAGAAGGATACATGAGATTCCAGAGATATTATGTACATTTTCCCACCTTTGTAATTCCTATGTAGATAAATCCATGCAGGCATATATCAAATATATATGTATATATACATACACACACACACACACACACATATATATATATATATATATATCTTAACCACTCACATAATCACATACACACTCAGACACAAACTTTATATAAGTCAAGTATCCAGAAGAGAACTTAATCCCTCTACTTTGTTGATTCTATCTTGTTCAAACCACATTTGAAGATTTATGTTCAGTTCTGAGGACCAACTTTTGAAAATATCAATAGCTCAGTAGAATACATAAAAGGATAATCTTTTGGCTAACACATGACATAACACATAACAATGACAAGGGGACTTGAAGAAATATTATTTGAGAGATAGTTGAAAAAACTGGGTATGTCTAGACTGAAAAAGCGAACTTTTAGAGGGGAAGATGAGAATTATTTTCAAATATTTGGAAGACTATCATATGGTAGAGGAACTAGGATTGGTCCATACTTCAAGAGATTAGGAAAAAGACTAATAGGTATAATACAGAGAAAGATTTTTGGCTCTGCATAAGGATAAACTACCTAAAAATTAGAATCCTCTAGGGGAAAAATGTGGAAGATCTCATGAGGTAGTTTCCTTCCCATCACTGTGTTTGAGCCAAAAATCAATGACTTATTAGAAATGTTTTAGAGTGCACTCCTACAGCAAATAATATGCGAAACTAGATCATTGCTTAGGTCTCTTCTAAGCGACTGCTAACTCTATAACTGTTATTCCTGAACAATTTGTTTTGATCTGTACTAAAGGTAGAGTTGGATTCTAAGCAGAGCTCAGGATGACAGAGAACCTAAAGCACTTTTGATAAAACTACTTTTCAGCTTTTCCAATGTATGAGATCAATGTCAAGGTTTGGGGAAGTTGGGACCAAGCAGTGCTATACCTGATGGCTCAATGGTGGGATGGGAATCAGAGACAGAGCTAGCTCTGAGTTTCCCTTGCTCTGTCCACATGTCTCTATCTTCACCTCTATTTTTCAGCATTCAAACTCTAGTGGATTTACTGTAAAGTGCATGACCTCAAGCTAGTTTTCCCAAAGACAGCTGTCCTGAACTAAAACACAGTAACCAAGGCACCCCCCTATTCTGTCATCACAATAAACTTGTACCACAATAGGATGGTTTAATTTATTTTACATGTGGAAGATTTTATAAAGTTTAAAGTGTACAGGGTACACAGTTCCTTCCCACAGCTGCAGTTTATGGCCGTGGTAACCCAAAACACATGACCGAATGATAAAACAATGTAATGCAGTTCTTTCAGCATTCCGGGTGGACAAAAGACTTGAAAGTGATCCTTTGTATAAAGAAGAGCTGGACTGACTTAGTGGTGGATGCTTGTAGCATTAAACCAGAAAGAAGCTAGCACTTACCTCAAGATCATAAACATGGTTCAAAATAGGTTAAAAAAAAGTATTGTCAGGTGAAAGTACTATATGTCTGTCTATCCCAAGTACCATTTATTAGTACAAAACTCAAACTCAGAGGTTATTCTAAGTATTTCCATGAAAGATTTTCTTCATCTTTATCCTCAATTGTTAGATCTCTAGTCCATTTCTCTTTTCTTAGTGACTTAGTAGAATATAGAGTATTAGGCAGTGTAGTAGATAGAAAGAAGAGTTGGAGTTAGGAAGACTTTTGATATTTAAGAGCTTAATGACTATAGGCAAGTCATTGCCCAACCTGGTCAGCCTCAATTTCCTTATCTGCAAAATGGGCATAATAATAGCATCTCCTTCCCAGGGTGGTTGTGAAAATCAAATGAGATGACACTTCTCTCCCATTAGACTGAGCTCATTGAAAGCAGGGACTATCTTTTTTTCTCTTCTTTGTATAGAAAGTTCTTGATAAATGCTTGTTGACTCATTATTTGCTCCATGTAACTCATGTGGTTCCTTTCAGGCTGCCTTTGCTTCATACATTCCTGACAATAGAGCTCAAGAAAAGGAGATTCTAAACTACAATTTACTCCTAAACAAATTTTTTTTAAAAATATGTGATTTCTTAATATGTAAAATCTTCTTACACTTTTGTATTCAGTTCTGCAGGCTATATTTTGGGAAAGATATTGATAATCCAGAGAAACTCCATAAGGGGGAGCTTTGAATGGTGGAAACGTTTCATACAATATGAACACCAGCTGAAGGAACAGGGACTTTGTAAGCTGGAGAAGAGAAGACTTGAGAGAGCAAGAATAGACAGAAATTGTGTCTGAATATCTGAAGGGTCATCATGTGGTAAGAAGATTCACCTCAAAGGGAAGAAATAGAAGCAATGGGTAAAAGATGCAAAGAAACAAATTAAAGATTGATATAAGGATATTCACTCAAATTACTGTTATTCAGTTGTTTTTTAGCTGTATACAATTCTTTGTGACCTCATTTGGGGTTTTCTTTGCAAAGATACTGGAGTAATTTGCCATTTCCTTCTCTAGTTCCATTTTACAGAGAAGGAAACTGAGTCAAATAGGGTTAATCAAGTGGCTTAGGGTTACCCAGTTATTAAGTGTCTGAGGCCAGATTTGAACTTAGGAAGATGAGTTTTTCTGACTACAGGTCCAGACATTGCCTTCCTCTCAAACTTTTAAAATTTTCCACAAGTATAATGGGTTGTCAGAGAAGATTTTCCTTTATTAGAGGTCTTTACACAAAGGCATATTAGTTTGACTAATCGTCTGGCATTTTATAGAGGGATTTTTTTTATGTATAGACGAGGTGGTCTCTGAGGACTTTTTCTAACTCTGAAATTCTGTGATTCTGTATAGATATCTTGAATCACATATGAGAGGATCAGAGTCATGCAGGGAACTATGTTCCTTGCACCCTTCTTCTTCATCCAGTTCCCTACTCAACCAGCCATCTTCTCTCACTAATCCAAATCAAGCTGCCAAACTTTTGCTTCCAAACTGGAATCTTCCAAGCCATCCCTTGAATCTTCCTTTACGCTAAAACCCCAGGTTGGAACCCTTCTGGGTCTTTACCATTCTTGTCCCTTAGACATCAGGTGATATTTTCTAATTTGAGGAAAAAATAACCTGAGAATAGAGAAAACCTTGGAAAATTTGGGGAAGAGACAACTTGCAAATTGTTTCAACCAAATTTGAGCCAATTTTATTTGATTAACATTGTGCAATTTACTGGAGGAGAGTATTTTATCCTTGTTTGTAGTTTACAATTTATGATCCAAGTGTGAATTAGGTGTTGGAATAGGTAAAAGGAATTTGTGAAGGTTGTCCTTATCATATTCCTCAAAAATATTGGGGAAATAACTCTAAAAGGCAGAAACAACAACAAATAATGGCAAAAAAGGTTTGGCTAGAAAGGCTTAGACAAGCATTTGACCATAACTCAGGAATGGATAAATTTGTGCAACTGACACCCCACACACATAGTGCTAGCAGCTTTTGTCCAAATGATAAAAGTCCAGGGTAACAGAACAACTCTGGAATATAATAGGAGGACAGGAACTCAAGACCTAATTCAAGTCCTGGTGGCAGGAGTTAATTTCCATGACATAAGACAGCAGCTAAAGGACCCTATAATCCAAGCTGAAGACCCTGCAAATGTCATAGTACCAGGTTAAGGAATAACCTCTCAATAACAGTGAACCTCATAATCAAGGGAATGGAAATAGACCCTGAAGGTATAATCAGTCTATGGGAATACTGATATATAATTACAGTAATCAGTAATTTTCTGCATGTGGAAGGGACTCTCTAAATCCACAGGCCTTTACTCTCTAGGTGTCTAAGGCCCACCTAAGTTGTCTGATTTAAGCACTAACTTGAATAATTTCCCAATATCCCAAACAATTTCCCTAATATCCCAAAACTTTAGTCTTCACATTTTAAAAAAAAATCAAATACTCCTGTTAATTAAAAAAAATTTGGACCTTTATCAACAATGAATTTGTATTTACTTATTTACAAATTATATATATATATATATGTATATATATATATTATCCTAATTCTAACACATGTATTGAATAGATTTAATGGATAATCAAAAACATCATAAAACAAAAATTTAGAGAATTTACAGAATAAATTAGAAAAACTTATAAAACAATACTTTTTGCCACTGGTGCCACTAGAGTTTATTGAAAAGGGGAATGAGCTGGTCAAACTGTGAAATGAAAGGGTTGGATTTCACCTCTATGGATCCTTCTAGCTAATGTGTCTAACCCTGACTCTTTCTGATTGGTTGCATATAAAGAACTACTTTTTGCCCTTGATCATTAGACCCCACTCTAAGGCTCACATCAGCAAAGAGAGGAGGTTGCTGCAGAAAATAAAGACTGGTCTACTCCAAACTTTTCCTCACTGGAATAGCAGTACTGCAGTTTTTCTCTAACCTGTTTGATCTACAACATTCAGTGGAAATATTGTGCCCATCTTCTACCATGGAAAACCTTTCTCATCTTTCAGGTTAATTTCATTAAATTAATTAAGTATTGTTTCTATGAATATGATCTTGTTATTAACATGTACTCTGGTTGAGGAAAACTTGTATTTTTATTCATCTAGGCTCCATCATTGTGGCTAAGAAACTCCTTAAAGAAGGAAATCTTGACTCGGAGTACATGAACTTGTTTTAAAAACATTTTTTATAATTATGTTATGCCATAATTGGCTCCTTTTCCAATCCTATATATTTTCATTTTATGCATTTAAAAACAGTCCTCTAATAAAGGAAGTACCCATAAATCTTTACCAAATTGCCTAAGGTATCTATGTTAAAAGGGAAAAAAAAGCTGAGAATTCCTACCTTAATGAATCAATTCCAAGATATGGGTTAGCACTTGCTATAGACAGTAACAAAAATATACATTAGGTCAGATATTAAAAGGCACATGTAAGCATTTAACAAATGACAACTGAGCTAGAGCTTCTATTCATAATCTAATAGAACTATACAATGCAAAAAAAAACTATTATAAAAAAACAGGTAAAATTTGCATGGTAACTAACCTTAGGTGGCTATGGTGTTCTTCCTATTTCTCTCGTGTATATTAGGAACAATGTGAACAGAAAGTACATGTAATGTTATGTATATATATATATATATATATATATATATATATATATATATATATAACATATATATATAATGTTCTAATGGCTTGCCCTATATGAATTCCAACTATTCTTGTTCATCTATATCAAATAGACACTCAATTAACATGAGACCATGCTAAATTATAATACAATATTAGAGAACTGCATCATCTGTTCCTTAACCATTAAAAGAAATCTTGTCCCACTAATGCATTGTTGGTGGACTTATGAAATGATCCAACATTCTGGAGAGCAATCTGGAACTGTGCCCAAAGAACTCTAAAACTGTACATACCCTTTGATCCAGCAGTGTCACTACTGGGTCTCTAGTCCAAGGAAACCATAAAGAAGGGAAAAGGACTAATATTTGTAGCAGCTCTTTTGTGGTCTCAGAGAAGTGAAAAATGAGTGGATGTCCATCAGTTGGGAAATGATTGAATAAGTTGTGGAATATTTTTGTTCTATAAAAAAAATTTTAAAAACCTTATTTTAGAAAGATCTGGAAAGATTTATATGAATTGATGCTGAGTGAAACAAGCAGAACCAAAATTATGTTGCACACAATAACAGCAAGAATGTGTGATGATTAACTGCGAGAAACTTGGTTCTTCCCAGTGGTTCAGGAATCCAAAGAATTTTCAAAAGACTTTGGTCAGAAAATGTCATTTGCATCTAGAAAAAGAATTATGGAGATTGAATGTAAATCAACACATGCTATGTTCACTTTTTTCTAATTTTTTTCTTCTTACAGTTTTTCCCTTTTATCATGATTTTTCTCTCCCAACATGATTCATAAAGCAATGCATATTAAAATAAATACATTTTTAAAAAATAAATCTTGTCCCACATGCCTACTAACTCCTATCACAATCTCCAACTGGTAACCCTAGAGTACATAAAAAGCTTATCAGTGGAATAAAAAACTTCAGACTGTTGGAATGGTCATTGCTAACCATGAAATATAGAAAGCCCCTGTGAAGACCACCAGATATGGTCCCAGACATCACATAATAAAGTAAGTCACACATCCCTGGAACCAGACACATTCTCTGTTTTGCCTCATGGAATTACAAAAGATCCTAGAGCAAACACACTAACTTGCCTCTGCTATACTATATCTTGCTCTTTCGACCATTTCTTATCTATCTTCTCACAATGACTGTATTCTCCAATTATCACCCCACTGGAAAACTGGAATCTCCTTTGAATCATCTCTCTGTCTCTCTGTCTCTGTGTGTGTTTGTCTCTCTATGTGTGTATGTCTCTTTCTTTCTTTCTTTCTTTCTTTCTTTCTTTCTTTCTTTCTTTCTTT
>JAJPUD010000006.1:967634-986044 GCA_023553655.1 Myrmecobius fasciatus
TCTTTCTTTCTTTCTTTCTTTCTTTCTTTCTTTCTTTCTTTCTTTTTCTTCTTTCATTCTCTCCTCCTCTCTCATTCTTTCATTCTCTCTTTCCCTAACCACTATCTAGAACTCTTATGTTCAGACTTCTTCCAAAAGAATGGAAACTATTTGAAAGAAGGGCTATTTTGCTTGCTTTTATTTTTATCATCACAACACAAGTGCTCTCTGTCTGTCTGTCTGTCTGTCTGTTTCTGTTTCTCTGTGTCTCTGTCCTTATGTCTCTGTCTTTCACTGTATTTCACTATCTCTGTATCCATCTCTCAGTCTCTCTCTCTCTCTCTCTCTCCATTTATTTAATCATATGATATATGTTTATGAGAAAGAAGATCAAAAGATCTGTTTATCTACTCCTTTCTAGTTTATCACCAGAGTACAGCAGTGATCTTCAGACTAGACCTCCAACCTCCAACTTGCAAGTGTGATCTTGCCCAATTTGGGCAAACTCTAAGTAACTCTACAATTTAAGACTCAATGTTTTCACACCTTCTATGCTAATTCATATATTTTATCACCCTACTTAAGATCACCTATATGGGATGGACTAGCAATGCTTACTTAAACTTGGTTCGAGTGTATGTCTCCACAATTAACCTCAAGTTGTTGCTGGATATGCTTGCATATAACCCACCTACCACTGATTTAGTACCAGCAGATGGCCAGCTCTTCCTGATAGCCACTAGTTCTTTCCGTCTCTTAACAAAAAGTACCTTGATGTGGGAGTCCTGGGCTATGGCTGAACACAGGATTTTTTTTCTTCTAAGATCACTGCCCAGACTTGCTTCTATAATACCTTTATTCAAAACAGATTAACGTACCTTCCTGCATGACTTTAGTTTAACTTTAATCTTATCTACAACCCCTCCAAGATTTAGGATAGCTATAGTTTATCTCATCTATATTACTTCTTGGTATGCTTTGAAAACTTGATTATAGTAAATCCTCAGGGAGAAATCAGACCCTTGTTGAGTACTTCATATTACCAACATCATCTTCCTCTGTGTAATGTTTCTACTTTCTGAAGTGAAGCTGTTTCTTTCCTCTCTAACACAGCCTCCTCCCTAAAAAACAAGCATAACTGGACTGTCCTCCCATTTTTTTTCTGCTGTGTTCCCTACTTCCCTTGTCTAGCTGTGACATCATTAGTCTTGCAAGGTGAAGACCATATGAAGCTGCGAAAATTGTGCAGGATCTACAGAGTGGTCTATGGCTCTCATTTTTCTGTTCATGGGGCCATCTCTCTTTCCTTCCACATAAGACAAAGCACTCGCAAAGCACTTCCTCTAGCTTCTGTTTGCTCTGATACCACACCTTGGTGTTTGAACTTGAAAGGGCTGTCATCAATCTCACCACGTCCCTGGAAATCATTGCCAGCAGCACTGCCAACTCCCTACAGGCACAACAAACAGATTTTATTGTTCTGGCAATCTTCCATTTATAACAGGCCCTCTAGATTTTCTGTTTGCTCAGAGATGAATCTAAGCTATGGTCAGCATCTCTCGCCACACCTAAATTGACTGGTCTAGAATCATAGAAACCAACCTCTGTATCATCTGGGGACTTTCTAACTCCACATGGCAACCAAAGACATTAGTTGTACACATTCCCAGATTCATGACTAAGGCTTTTCATCATGGGTCTGTAGCTTCATCCAAAGACTTATCTATATACTTATTGTATCATTTCCTTGTCCAAGATGTCCTAGATGTCTACAGATACATAACCAAAATCATCAGGGCTGGATGATGCTCTCTAGCTGCTCCCCCTAACTATTGTTTCAAGAATTTCAGGGGCTAACTTTTACTTGCAATTGGAGATAAAAGGAATTGAATGAAGTTTCTAAAGCTTCAAATAAAAAAAAGAGCAAAGGCTTAGAGAAAAAGGATTTCATACAAGATAATAAAAGATCATTCTTCTGCAAAAAAAATTCAGAATATTCAAAATTCAGAAAATAATGGGAAGATCTATGTAAATTGATGCAAATAAAACTAAGCAGAACCAATAAAACATGCATAAGAACTACAACAATACAAATGAAAAGATCATTCAAAGGATGTTTAACTCTAAGAAAAAATGATGAAGGCCTTAGAAAATACACAAAGCAAGAAAATTCCCTCTAGAAAAAAGGGAGGTTGAGGGAAACTAGGATAAAGTATTGAATACATATCCTGCACTAGATGTTTTTGCTTCTTTATCTTATTTTTCATGAGATTCATTTGGCAAGGAGGAGTATTGAAATGATTACAATTTAAAAACAAAAGACATGAATAAAATATTTTAAGGAGGAATGGAATGTTGTCAAAAACAAAATTCTGATGTAATAAAAGAAATTTATTCCAATGAGGAGAGGAGAAGCTATTTAAAGAAGCTATTGGATCACTCTACAGGGAGCAAACCTACCAAGTTTTTATGCAGCACATGGATTCTTAGATTTAGGCTCAAAACTCCACTTTTAGACCTTAGGGAACATTCTTAGAATATTTTTAAACAATTGGAGGAAATGCTAAATTCCAATCAAAATAATATTTTCCCTCATCCAAGTTCATAGACTCCCTGATATTGATCCGTGGATCAGCTGGGTACAAAGATCTCTGGTTAAGAATCCTTGATTTAAAAAGAGTTCTCTAGTGTTATGCCTTAGCCATTTGTCATTAGTTCTTTCCTATTCAACATTTTTATCAGTGAAGGAAAGCATAGAATATTTATCATGGTTGCAAATTTCTGGAAAGAACAATTAATACACTGGATGATAACAGGAATCTGAAAGGATCACCAAGGCTTTAATTATGAGCATAATCAAAAAAGATGAATTATTGAAATTGGTGGAAAAATAGAAAAGTTGATCAGTAGAATAGATAAAATGACCCAAACTGAAAAGCTACTGAACATAGCATAATGTTCAATAAACTCAAAGAACCTAACTCCTAGAATATAAGAACTCACCATTCACAAAAAACTACTTGAAAAATTGGAACACACATTGGCAGAAGTTAGACTTATACTACTACTATTTCACACCACAATATGTATATCATAGTATAACACAGTAATATTTAAATGGGTACATGTTTTCAATGAAAAGATCTTATTAATCAAAGAAAGAGGGAATGAGAAAACTTGGATTATAGATAAAAGTAGAGTTCTTGACCAGAAAAGGGATAAAGAGCATCATGAGAATTAAAATGAACAATTTTGATTATATAAAATTGAAAAGATTTTGCCAAAATAAAACAGTGGAGTTAGAATTAAAAAAGAAAAAGCCACCAGTATATGCATATAGTTAACTATCACCCTTTTTTAAAAAAAGTATGCATGATACCCATTTAAATTTAATATTACTTCATTGCTATCTGGACCATCATCAAAATAACAAATCAAGCCCTAATTTGTAGCATTTGCTGATTGCTGAGGCTTAATGTTAAAACTAAAGACAAAAATAAGTTTTGGATAGATAGTTCAATCCAGCACTAGCCTTGTAAAGGGTAAACTGGGGAAATGCAGCACACTTTTCTGATAAAGGCTTATTCTCTAACCATGAAAATTCCTTTTCATTCTCTTCTTCTTTCCCATCAACCCACATGTTCCCATAATCTTATCATACAAATCTTTACAACCTGTAGATTTCCAATTTTCTTGTAGGAATTTCATCTCTTCATAGAATTTACTTCTCCATTTCTAAAGATTACTTAAAAACTAATGTTTGTCTTCTAGGATCTTTCTAAGACTTCCATTTGTTAACAGTACTGTAACCAGGTGTTTGCCATCTCGCCCAAAGTAATGAAAGATTTATTTCTGAGAGTAACCTCCTAATTTATTCTTTATCAATCTTATTTTTATATAGTTGTTTATATGTTGTCTCTCTCATTATAACATGAGTTTCTTCAGAACAGGGAATGGTTTTGCTGCTGTTGTAGATGTCATTGTTTTTCCTTTCTTTTGAATATCCTGCATGGTATCTGACATATAATAGTTATTTAATAAATATTAATAAACTGATTAAAATGCTGTTAAGGTAAGAACACAAAAAGGTTCCCTTCATGTGGTAATGACCCTTCAGACATCATAGTGATGGAGGGCAACATGACTCAGTAGATAGCTAGTCTCAGAATCAAGAAGTTCTGGGTTCAAACATCACCCACTGAAACAGGCTGCCTTTTTAACTCTGAGTAATTCGTTAAATCTATCATTGCTTCAAAAATCTCTCCATATTTCAGAGAAAGTGTCAATCTGCTTTAGTTGGAGTTTCTAACTTGGAATGTCAATGCAATCACATATTTGAATAAAAAATATACTAATCATATATTAACTCCATGTAACATGTTCATATCCCTATTAGCCCCAATTAGAATACAACCTCCCTGAGGTTGTTGAGATTACAACCCCTGAGGATAGGGACCCAGACATTTAAATTTTTCATTGCTCTCAGAATCTGACAGTACTCTATACATAGTGGTGGCTAACCAATGTTTTATGGAATCGAATTCAACTGATTTTATTATTCCCTCAACAACTCATACCAAATAAGGGTGGAGATTCGATTTTCTAGTTTACATGAAATTGGAATTTTACAGTGCATGCCAAACAAAATCAGCCTTTTCCTCAATCCCATTTCCATTTTATACTGTGATTTTACTTTGGCTCATACTGTAATGAAGTTGGCATTCTGACTTCACATGCATCTGGAAATTCCCAATTGCCTTTGTCATATTGGGAACTGAAATAGTAATTCAGTTGGACTAAGTTTGCTTTGAGGAATAAACCACCACTTTTCCATTTTTCTCCCTCATGAGTCACTGATTTCCTAGATGTGACATGAGAAAACAGCACACAACAAGAACTGAATTACAAAGAAAGCAGAAGACACATATATGTTTTAGTTTATGGATAATTAGATCCTGTCATTCAGAGTTGTTTTGTTGAATTAACAAGTTGAAGAAAAAACTCAAAATGGAGGGAATAAAAAAACAAATGTATATGTATATGTGCATGTGCATGTGCATACACATATGTATATGTAATATATATATACATATATATTTCAATTTTGAACAACAAAAATTTTAAGTAATTTTTCAAAACTGTAATACAAATTGTATATTATAGATAGATAGATAGATAGATATAATTTTATGTTTTTGCTAACAGTTTTTGGTAGAGAACAATAGGCCTGTTTTACCAGTTGACTACCTTTTTCAATTTTCCTGCCCTTAAAAAAGATATATGAAATAATATAGTAGCAGTCTAAAACTTCTGACCTTGTTATATGGTTCTACTGACCTTGAAAGTAAATTGGGGAATATAATTTGGTTGTTCTGACAAAACCCCCTCTTCACTGGTTTGAGAATGAGATCTGCAGGAATCTGTTATTGATGCTACAAATCACCTTCAGCTGCATTTGATAGAACACATGAAAAGCTTTCATGTGCCCAGAATTGAGATCATCCCTGGAAAGACAGAAGGGGGAAAGTTAGTACCAACTAAAACATAGTTTTGAATGATTTTAAAAGTTTATATTTGGAGCCTTTTGTAGTTCTCTTTTTCTGAAATGTTTGGAGTATCAATAGTTGAATTTATTTTTATTTATTATTAACATAATTAGAAACAAAGAAAAACATTCTAATCAAAAATAGCAATAACAACAACAACCTCCTCACACACAAACAGCTAAAAAGCACAATAGCATATGAAACCAGAACTTCTACTTGGATGTATTATCTTTGAAAAAATCTATACTAAGTCGAACTTATTATTCAGTTAATAAAATTATCATGACTGATTTTAAAACACAAAGTAAATCACACAAACCACCTTTTCCTGGTTCAAAACTTGCACTAAAATTATCATAACTTAATGATTTGATGTGTTGTGGGGTAAAGAAATAAAGGATAAGAGTTAATAAAATGTTTTTAATGGGTTATTCTAGCAGTTATTGCTATGAATCTTGAATTCTCAAAGGCAACACCCTGCCAATTATATATGAAAAAGGCACGTAAGCAACTGCTATTTTCATGGCAGCTGAGTCTTCCACTTTGCCAATTATCTACTATTTATTATGTTTAGTACAACAGATGAGACACCCACCATATTTTGCTTTCTCTAATCACATGGTTATCATTGTGCTTGCTGAGTTTTATAAAAGACTCAGTTACAAATGTGAGCATCCACTATTGATATAGACATGTCTCTGGACATGTCTCAGGATTGTTGAAAATGTGGGTAGGGGTTTTTTTTCTCACTTAAATCGTTAAATGCCTTTGAAATTCAATAAACTTGTGGTTTTAGCCACTATTTCACTCATGTAGCTCACACCCATCCCTACTTTCCTATTGTTACTTTTGACCATTTCCTCCTATAAATCCTTGATATGAGTAGGGGTAGGAGAGACCAGCAAGTATACCCGGAGATGTAGATTTTTTGATATTGCATGGAAACCAGTGAAGAATGTGAGCCATATCTTGTTTTCTATTAGTACATGATTAAGTCTTCTTATTTTCTGGTCCTTCATCACTCTAATGTTCTACTCTAAGCCAGATTTTCTGTGCATTTCTTCAAAGTGATATGCTGTAGCCTGTCAAACCCATCATGAACTTCTCAGATGCCCATTGGTTAAGCCACAAATCTAATTCTTTAGTCAAGAATTACTTATATAGCCAAGTTGAACCTGCTCACAAAAGCCAACTGTTAAATTTTCATTGTGAGTATTTACAACTCAGAAATAGGCAAGTGCTACAAATCAGGGCTTGATTTATTGTTCTGTCAACTGTTTATGGACAATACTAACAATGTTGTTAATTGTTAATATTATATTAAATTAAAAGGATATTTTGAATACTTCTCTCCCCCTCCCCCCAAAAAAAACTCATTATTAAACATTTCCAGTGCAATTCTGCTCATAGTCATACCCAAAATGTCAAGAAAAATCTTTTTTTAACAGTTTAACACTTTAAAAATTAAAAACCTAGCTTATTTTTCTTTTATTTTATTAGTAAATTGTTTCAACATTTTAATTTACTTCCTTTAGGATTTTAGAGCTGGAAAAGACCTTAGAGATTATGCAGTTCAGTCCCCACTTTTTATAATTGAGCAATTTGGAGAGTTTTCCTCAAAATCACTCATATACTCAGAAGCAAAATCAAGATTTGAACCCAGGTCTTCTGGCTTCAAATATACTTTACTTTATATCCCACCATACTTCTCTCCATCTAAAGAGGGGTTGTTTTCCACTTTCAATGTAAACTATTTTTATTTATTATGAAGTTAACTCCAGTACTTCAAGGGATACTTACTACTAGTGTAACATCTGAGAAAACAAATTTCATAAATATCATTCTTATACCCTCTTAGTTTTTCTTATTCTAGAATTAAGAATTCTAAGAAAACATTACAGAGTTTCAGAGTTGGATGACACTTCAATGAGAGTTTTGTTCAATGCATATGTGAAACAAGAATCCTTCTACAATAGCATTCACCCAACAGGCATTAATTAAGTGCCTATTAAGTGCCATTAACAGGTCTATGTCTAGACCACCTAAGCTAGCACCATCATGTGATATGTGATTATCCAGACTTTCTTTGTAAGTCTTCAAATTATAGAAAAGTCACTGCTTTACATGGCACAATTTTACCTCTTTGCAACTTCCATCTCTGAAGGTCAAATAGAAAAGGAGTTAAGTCAGACTGATGCTTGAAGACAGATATTATATTATCCTTAAGTGGCCCCTTCTCCAGACTAAAAATACTTACTTTATATGGCATATCCCCTTCAAAACGTGCAAGAGGTTCTTCTCTGAACTTTTTCCTATCTGTTTCCTTTCTTGACTTGCAGTGACTAGATCTATTAGAAAACACTATTGCTTTGTAACTCTTTGCTTTAAACCCACTGATCAAAGGCAAGTAGTTTTTTTTGTGTGTTGGTTTATTTGTTTTAAAGAACTTCTGGGGAACAATATTCTCTTTCATCTTCTAAGCTGAATTAAACTCTTGAAAATGTTTTCCTTTTCCTCTGCAATGAATCAGTGCTAGTGCTGAGAAATTAATGCATTCATGTTTTCTTTCTGAGCTCATGATTTGAGATGCAAAATTTTATGAGCAGCATCAGAAGCTACCTTTCAATACTGAAGCACGGATTCTTTCCAACCTGCTCAAAAGACTCAGGTTCTCATTAAACAAAATAGTGGAAGTTGTCCAAATATGTTACGTTGAGACAAACCTCAATTTGAGATTCATTCATCCTTGAGTACACAATCCATGCTTTTACATTTCATATAAACAAGACTGCTGTGCAAACTGACAAACTCGGAAATTCTAAGTTAACACCTCCAACACTCAATCCCATTCTCACTCTGTCACGAAAACTCAGGCATAACCTCACGTGAGAGTAGAATATCCATCTTCACTTGGAGTTTCCTGACTTTTGTCAGTTCATGTCACCACCTTCAATGTTGGCTGGGTCTAGTTTCAGGACTGGATTATGCATTCAATACCAAATTCCTTCTCCAAGACAAGAGAAAGGCTATTTACACAATAGCCTGTGGAATTTTGGCCCCCACATCTGAAGGAGAGCCCCTGAGTGTGGAGTAAGCAAATAGAATTGAATTCAATACATGAGTGTTAGAAGGAGCCAAAGCCATCGTGTCCTAAAATATGAAATAATCTAATCTGAAAACCTGCACCTAAAAAAATAATTTTTTAAGCTTAGCGGATTTGCATTAAATAACCTTAAAAGTTTATAGGAACTCCACTTAATAGGAGCCTACAGAATCTAATCTAGAAGTCGCTAAAAAGAATCATTTAGGTTTTTTACTCTACAAATTTGTATTCTGACCAGCCCTTGAATGATTCAATTGGGGTTCAACATAGACTATCATTTATTTACTATTTCAGTCAATTTCAGCTTTGATTGAATGGAAGTGCATTTGCATAGAGAATCATGGCTGTATTGCTAATTATTCCTTACACACACACACACACACACACACACACACACACAAACACACTTTTGCATCTTTCTTTATTGCCATTAGGGTTTTAGCAGGAGTAAAGAAACCGCTCTAAATTTAGTGAGGAGTTTTGCTGAATGGGCAATTCTGCTAATGTTCTTTTATTTCTTATACTCTCTGTTGCAGATGGTTTGTGGGAATGTAAAGACTTCCAATGGGTGCTGATATTGCTAAAAGCAAAAAGCATTTTTTAATGGATACACACAGTGGAAAGTACTTAACTATACTAGGGATGTGGGGATGAGAAAGGAAAAGAAAGGGTCACTGTCATTCAGAAGACAAAGGTAATATTGTATCTCAAATGTACATTGAAAGGGGTGGGTTGAGGAGGATGCAATTGTGTTTAGGCTTAGAACCTACACAGCTTAATATTATGAATTGCCACTACATGTTAGTTTCATGTTTTTTTCCCATTTTCTTTCTATTTGTTAGAAATAAAAAGGTCTTGCTCTTGGAGTGGTGATCCTCAAGTCATATGGAAAATGAAGGGGATTAATTATCCAGGAGAGAGATCCACTCCTCTCTAGTTACTGAACCCAGAATATATCAGGTTCTTTTTCCCTCCTTTGGTTTTTCAGGGTGAAATACATGAACCATAGGCTCACATACACAAAGGGTTTCTTAGTGACACAAAAGAGGTTTGAGTTTAAAGGATGGCAATGGTGGGAGTCGCTTAGGCCTCCTAATTCTTAGTCAATCTCTTTTTATTAAATTACATTGACTTCCCTACTCACTTTGCACTAATTACTGCACTGGTTAATTGCACTAATTTGCACTGGTTACACAAAATCACATTTTCACCAAAACAAACAGAATTTCACTATAGCACTGTCCTTTAGGACCATTTTATATGAGGAGTTACAACAATGAGATCCTTTTGGTTCATACAGAAATAAACCCCCTTGAAAGAAGTCCAAAGTAAATTAGCTTCTAATTCTGTTATATATATATATATATATATATATGTATATATACATATATATATCACAATAAATGTTAGTGTAATTTGGTGAGGGTGGAGGGGTGGAAGTCTAGTGCATGTCCAGACCACCTAAAAGCATCATTCATGTGGAAGATGGTCCTGGGACTTGGTTCTGGGAGCCTGGAAGGCTGGAAGATGTTTAGACATTTTGAATTGGCTTACAATGTGATTGGGAGTAGGCTTTTTACATTGGTGTCTTTAAAACTGACTGAGAAAGCAAGTGCCATTCACTGAAAGTGACTTTGTAATCAGGGAGAGGCTTAAGGCTTTTTAATAAAGCCCTGTGACCCCCCCCCCCAAATGGCAGATCTTCAGAATTTTTGTTCATTCTTTTCTATTATATGGATATATATATATGTATATTAAGATCATTCTGGAATAATTCATAGATGTAGTCCTTGAATTGCTCTTTTCCTGTAAACTTATGACACATATATGTATCTTATAGAGTTTACAGTGTAGGGTAAGTGGATAAAGTGTAGGGGTAAGTGGATTGAGAAAGAGAAGGAATACCAAATCTCTGACGTAGTAGTGGATTATTGTTTGGTCAAAAAGAAAGGGACAATAACATGTAGTGGATATCCTGCCATCTAGGGGAGGGGTGGGGAGTAGGGGGGAAACAATTGTAACAGAAAGCTATGTAAGGGTTAATGTTGAAGAATTACCTATACATATGTTTTGCAAATAAAATAAAATTAAAAAAAAAGAAAGGGACAAGATCAGAAATTGATAAAGAATATTCCAATATAGGACTAAAGAGTACATGGAGGTGAAGAAATAGGATGTTTGAAGGAACACTTACTAAAATAACCTTTGGAAAGGGAAAATCATCTTATTATGGAAATATTGGTCTATAGAAAGTAATAAAGCATCTTGGAGTAAGTTGTAAGGAATGGTTCAGTAAGGGTCAGGATTATCTGAGTCTGGAGAGATTCCCAGCTATTCCTAAATAGAGTGGTTACTCTATGACTGATCTAATTTGTTTTTTTTTTCAGTCAGTCATGTCCAATTTCTCCTGACTCCATTTGGGGTTTTCTTGGCAAAGATATTGGAGTGTTTTCCATTTCTTTCTCCAGCCCATTTGACATATGGGGAAACTGAGGCAAACAGGATTAAGTGATTTGCTCAGAGTAACAAAGTAAGTGTCTGACATCAGATTTAAATTCAGGAAGGTGAAACTTCTCCACTTCAGTCTGACACTTTGTCCACAGCAAAGTCTTATATAAGTGTCAGGAATATCACATTCAAGAACAATGTAAAAATATATCCCAAGGACAAACAAAAAACATTAGAGGTCCCTCCTTTGGAGTTTATATATTTATCCCCTTCCACTGGAGCAGATAATTGAGAGTTGGTTGTATTAAGACTTTTGTCCTATATATCTTAAATAGGACCTTTTAAATTAAGGGGTTGTGAATTATCTAAATATATTCATCTAGATGGTACAATGGATGGAGTGCTGAGCCTGGAGTCAGAAAAAACTCATCTTCTGAGCTCAAATGTGACTTCAGATACTTACTAGCTATGGGATCTTGGGCAAATCACTTAATCCTGTTTACCTCAGTTTCCTAATATGTAAAATGAGCTGGAGAAGGAAATGGTAGACCCTGGTATGTTTGCCAAGAAAATCCCAATTGGGGTCATGAAGAACTGGGCACAATTGAACAGAAGCATCTTAAATGACTTGATGGTGACAGATAATATAAATGCTTTGGTTATACCAGGCTATCTCTCCTACTAGAAAATGCTCAGGTGCAAAAATCCTGACCATACTCAATTGGTCGTAGTTCAGTATGATTTTAATAATAAAATTATATTTCAATTTTGACATCATCCTTGTCTAATCTCTTTGTTTATAGAAGTATGTTTTAGAAAACATGCATTTAGTCAAAACATGCATAAGTATTATCAGGGGGAAAAGCATGGTTAAGTCAAAAGAATATAAGACTTGAAGTCAGAATAACTTGCTCTGAATTCTTGTTTTGACAAATCTTAGCTGTGTGACTCAGAGCCTCTATTTTTTGATTTTATAAAGCATGGATAATTAATATTTGTACTAATACCTCTCAGAGTGGCTAAGATGACAGGAAAAGATAATAATAAATGTTGGAAAGGATGTGGGGAAACTGAGACACTAATGCATTGTTGGTGGAGTTGTGAAATGATCCAACCACTGTGGAGAGCAATTTGGAACTATGCCCAAAGGGCTATAAAACTGCACATACCCTTTCACCCAGATGTTTATCCTAAGGAAATTATAAAGGAGGAAAAAGGACCCATATAGCAAAAATGTTTGTAGCAGTTCTTTTTGTGATAGCAAAGAATTGGAAAATGGGTAGATGCCTATCAACTGGGGAATGGCTGAAGAAGTTGTGGAACATGAAGATAATGGAATATTATTCTACCAAAAAAATGATGAACAAGCTGATTTTAGAAAGGTCTGGAAAGATTTACATGAACCAATGCTGAGCAAAACAAGCAGAATCAGGAATACATTGTACATAATAATAGCAAGAATGTGGGATGATCAACTATGAAAGATTTGGTTCTTTTCAGTGATTGAGTGATCCAAAGCAATTCCAATAGACTTTTTGGACCGAAAATGTCATCTTCATCCAGAAAAAGAACTAAGGAGACTTAATGCTAATCAACATATGGTATGTTCACTTCTTCTTTTTTTTGGCTTTTTTTATCTCTCCCATGGTTTTTCCTTTTTGCTTTGATTTTTCTTTCCCAACATGATCCATAAAGCAATATTTGTTAAAAAAAGTTTTTAAAAAGAATCTTTTACTAACTTCTTCACAAGGTTGTTATGAGGAGAATATATAGCAAACCTGAGAGTACTAAATAAATATGAATGACTATTACAATAGTGATCTATTATATAGGTAAATATAATAATACTTTTTTAAATGTAAAGAACTTAATATCATATTACAATTTCTTCTCTTTTCTAGGAAGACAATGTCTAGGATCTAGACATTCTAGAAAGATGACTAGATTGAATCGAACATATATCAGTTCAGTTAGTCATGCATAAGTCACCTCGACTTATTTACACTCAGTTTGCTCTCCTGTTAAATAAGAGGCTGAGAGTAGGTCATTCTTAAATTTCTTCCATTTTTAACTAACATTTGATTATTTAAGTGGAGGTAATGGGGATGGTATAGAGGAGTCAAATTCAATCCCATTTGATGCTGGCAAAACTCTAGAATGCTTTCAGAATCAGATTAAAATGCACTTGGGAAATTTTTAACAAATTAAAAAATACTATACAACACAGATAATGTTAAAATATGATTAAGTCAAAATGCAGCCAGCTTTGTACATACCAATGGAACATACCACCTACTTCAGAGAGTTAGGGTGGGGGGGAAAGGAAAACACTTTATAAGCTAAAGCTAAAAGCATCTTATAAATGTAAGCTGTTAATATATTGCTATTTATCACAAATTTTCTCCCTACCAAGAACTGTAGCTTTTTGGACCTAGACCTCCAAAGATCATTCTTCCTTCCCTCACTCCCCAGTAGTTAATCCACTCAATTCTAGAATTCCATCCTGGGATAAAGATTATAAGAATAAAATTTAAGTAAAAGAATAAAAATTCACCAAATCTACTAAAAAGATAGCAAGGTATGGTGGGAAAAGCAATGAATTTGGAGGTTATAGAACCCAGAAACAAATAAATCTTAGCTCTGCTACTTAGTACCTCTGTGACCCTTAAGAATGTCATAGTTTCTCATTGCCTCAGTTTCCTTTCTATAAAACAAGGGGATAGGACTAAGTAGCCTCTAAGGTCCACACTCACAGTCTTACTGACTTTTCCTCCTCACCTACTTTGAACCTGCAGATCTAATCATCCAATCTCTTTTACAATAATTAGCTTATTTCAGCATAGTGCAATTTAATGGTCCCTCAGGTCCAAGTGGTTTCCTCTTCTGCTTTATGGGATCTATACTAAATGAAAAATTAGGAGTACAATCACAATCACTCAAAATCCCTAGTTAGGGAAATTACTGAAATTTAGGCATGGGTTTGGCTCTTTGCCTTAATTTAAATGTATGTTTATCTCTAGGTATTCTATGACTTCTTTACAGTTGGGACAAAATTCAGATTACTGAATTATAGAATTTTACTCTAAGATGGCTGTAGTGTCAGTGATCTCTTTCTTCTCTGCTACAGCTCAGTCTTTTATTTTTTTTCTATTGATTCTGATTCTTTTTTTAACTATAGCTAATATTTATATAATCCTGACTAGGTGCTGGTACTATGCTAAGTGCCTTTTAATTACTATCTTACTTGATTTATTATACCTATTTTGCAGTTGAGAAAATTGAAGTAAGGGGAGCAATTATGTGGTCTGAATAAGGGTCTGAAGTCAGGAAGACTCAAGTCACTTGCCCAAAGTCACATAGCTAATAAGTGTCTGGGGCTGCATTTGAATTCAAATCTTCCTGACTCTAAACCCAGCACTCTACCCACTGAGCCACCAAGCTGCTTGATCTTTCCCCAGGGCTCAAATCCACAATCATATCCATAGCTGTCAGTTTAAAATATAAAAAATTCAGATAGCAATTGGGAATATAATACAATAAGCAAGGGCAGCAAACTGCCTCAAAAACTAAGTACACTTCTTAATATTTCCTAATAAAGAGGGAGAATAAGAGACAGTATGATAATAAGACGAAAGTCTAAAGACTTAAGTAGGTGGTTAAAAAAAGTTGTTCATGGAGCATTACCAGTTCCTTGTCTTTCTCTCTCCCTCCCTCTCCTTCCATCCCCCCCTCCCGCTATCCTTTCCCTCCCTTCCTCCCTCTCTCTCTCTCCCCCTCCATCTCTGTTTCCCTGTCTTTGTCTCTGTTTCTCTCTGTGTCTCTCTCTCTCTCTCTCTCTGTTTCTCTCTCTCCTCTCTCTCTCTTCTCTCTCTCTCTCCTCTCTCTCTCCTCTCTTTCTCTTTCCTCTTTCTCTCTCTCTCCTTTCTCTCTCTGTCTCTCTCTGTGTCTCTCTGTCTGTCTCTCTCTGTGTGTCTCTCTGTATCTGTCTCTTGTCTCTCTCCTCTCTCTCTCTCTCTGTCTCTCTCTCTGTCTCTCCTCTCTCTCTCTCTTTGTCTCTCTCTGTCTTTCTCTCTCTTCTCTCTTTCTCTCTCCTCTCTCTCTCTCTTTCCTCTTTCTCTCTCTCTCCTTTCTCTCTCTGTCTCTCTCTGTGTCTCTCTGTCTGTCTCTCTCTGTCCCTGTCTCTCTCTCTCTCTGTCTCTCTCTGACTCTGTCTCTGTCTCTCTCTGTCTCTGTCTGTCTCTGTCTGTCTCTGTCTGTCTGTCTCTCTTTCTCTCACTCTCTCTCCCCCTCATCTCTCTCTCCCCGCACACACATTTCATTCAGAAATTAGTTGGTAAGCAGTTAAAATAAAAATAAAAACCTGGCCATAATGAAAGATATCAATTAAGACTGTTTTTATAGTGTCATTAGGCAGTGAAAAGCACTGTCAAATGCATCAACCTTTCATTTTTAGATCAGCTCCAACTCTGGGCCACAAACATTCTCTGATCTTAGTAAGAACAGTGCGACTGAAAAAATAGCCTGATAGAGTAGGAGGGTTGAATTTGAAGTCCTAAGAACTGTGTTCAAATGTCTCTCGGTAACTTATTGTATATATAATTATTGTTTCATTTCTTACCTAACATCTTATAAGCAGACTCAGGGTCAATCTCGCAGAAGTAAAATTGTGAATGACCGTTGAGCATCTTGGGAACTGCATTCCCAACACCTTTAGCCTGGGAGAAGATGGAGAGAAAAACAAAACAAAACTATAAATCCCAAGATGAAATATTTCATCATTCCAAAATATGTGTTCCAGTGAGGGTCCTTAGGTCTAGCCCTGCCTTCTGAGAGCTAGATTCCTCTTTGTATCCTGATATACAGAAGCTGCTTAATAATTAAAATGTTTGTTGATTGACTGATGAGTGCAAGACTCATTTTTTTCTCCATCTCATTTCCTTCATCTGTGAAGTGAGGAAGTTGGACTAGATGGTTTCTGTAGTATTTTCCAGCTCTAAATTTTTGAAATGTTAAACGGAAAACATAAGTAGGAAATAGTTCTTGGTAAAGGGAAGCCCTTAATTCATCAGTGTAATGGTTCAGTTTATTCAGATTTCCATTTGAAGTAACTATGGATGAGATGTATTTTTAAGCCATGAAGCTCATCCTCTCCAAACTCAGTAAGTACCTGACACCAGAAAAAATGGGGGAAATGACAGTGAGAATAGCTTCTAACACACGAACACGTTTAGACAGCCTAAGAGACCACCAGTGTCACTCCAGGAATGTTGCAGTATGATACAAAGAAAACATCAAAGGCGTCACATTTTCAATTGCCTCCCAGGGTAGAATCTGTAAGGCAGGAAATAGAAAACTCATCCTGAAAGGGGCTTTGAAGGAAAGGGACTTATCTGGGGAGAACCTCAGTGCTGCACATTAGGCTCAAGCCTTGTCCACATTCCACTGCCCCTTGTTGGACAGTTGGACAGGGTTGGGCACAGCAGCAAGTCTTGAGAGCCTGGCCCCAAAGCTGTGGGGAACAAGTGGATTTAAGAAGGATATTTTGTCATGTTTACAACCAACTTCGTATTTTTAAAGGATATGGTACAACCGAGAAGTCAGCATTTAAAAAACAGAGAAAGGAAAAATAGACATCTGAAGCTAAAACCCTATCTGAAGCTAAAACCCTTAAGGGATATGAGAGGACCAAAGTCAACTACAAGAAAATGAATGGCTAGAAACTGCCTGAAATAATACCAAACATGCCAGGATAAAACTCATAGTAACCCAGCAGTGTCCCTTCATGCTTACATTACCTCAGTACGACAGAGGAATCAAAAGCTGCCAACAAATAGAAACATGAAAGACCTTTATTGCTTGGAAACTAGAAAATAGTGACAGGCCATGAAATTTGTCTCTGTGTAAGATCCAAGCTTAAATACAATTGAAAGTTCACATGCTCTTATGCTGTGTGAAATAACACCCCTCCAAAAAAAATTTTTAATGTCTTTTTCAAGACAGTCAAGTTTGCAAATCACAACAGGAAGGGACCTCGATGACCACCCATGGAAAAAAAAGAAAAGTACTTTATAGCGTAACTGATAAGAATTGTCTGCCCTCCAATAAAGATTTCCAAGGAAAAAGAAAATACTGCCTCTCCAAACAGCCCATCTCACTTTTGCACAGCTCAGATTATTAGGAAGTTTTGTTGTTGGTTATTTTTTTTTTTTGATCCTAACCTTAAATTTGACTTTCTGCAGTTTCTATCCTAGTTCCTAGTTTTGTCCTTTGGGACCAAACAGAATAAAACTAATCTCTCTTTCAAATGAAAGTCTTTCAAATACCTAAAATGAAAACTAGAGCTCTTCCTAAGAGCCAAGAGTCCCAAAACAATAATATGAACTGCAACTCAAAAATGAAGACACAACTAAACCACATTAGATAACCCAAAATGGAAGTTTCAGATAAATCATGGGAAAGCTAGGAAAATGAGCGCATATTATTGCTAAACATTTTATCCACAACTACCTCTTTATACTACAAACTTTAAATCTAGCCTTTTTTCTTTCACTTTTTTAAGTCTAGGAAGTCAACAGAATGAAAAATCAAATCCAAA
Organism: Myrmecobius fasciatus; assembly: GCA_023553655.1. Classification (NCBI taxonomy): domain Eukaryota; kingdom Metazoa; phylum Chordata; class Mammalia; order Dasyuromorphia; family Myrmecobiidae; genus Myrmecobius; species Myrmecobius fasciatus. Next base: position 985,306 of record JAJPUD010000006.1, read on the forward strand.
TTTATAGTATCTGCCAATTTTTGAGATCTAAATACTCACACTAAAATTTTAACAATTAGCTCTCTCAAGCCTCTATGAATTGACTCCAGTATACTTGTGATTTTGTCTGTATGACTTATTTATTACTCTTAAAGTTAATGCTACACTTAAATGTTTTCTCTGAGTCAGTATTTTCTTTATAAATATGTATACAACATGTATATACACATACACACAAGTATATATATATGTATATGTTTAAGTTTATATATACATATATATACATACATACACATGTACATATTTAATATCTTTTTCTTCTATCTAGTTTTGTGATTTCATCAATGGAGAGATCACCTGGCATTGTCCTCTATTGAAGAAAATGAGCAATTCAGCCATAGTGTATAATGTGAAAGAATTTTACAGAGATTAAGTTACTTGCTTATTGACTATACATTCAATAAGTATCAGAGGCAAAATTTGAACTTAACTATTTCTAATTCCAAAGCCAACCCTGTGTCTATTATATCAACTATGTATTAAGGATTTATATTAGGTACTTAATCTGCATTTGTTCATTGATCTAGAATTTGTTAATATTAATTAATTCCACAAAATTAAAGCACCAATAACATATAAAGATTAATTTCACATCTCCATGTGAGTACAATTTTCACTAATACAATATATATCGCAACACTACCTGTACCTTCTCATTCTGTAGGAGTTTAATTGATATTTTCCCAACAATACTTCCAAG